>VYZS01047412.1:1711-26499 GCA_013400695.1 Neodrepanis coruscans
TTTAGATTAGATATTAGGAAGAAGTTCTTCAATATGAGGATGGTGAGGTGCTGGAACAGATTGTCCACACAAGTTGTGGATGCCCCATTCCTGGAAATATTCAAGGCCAGGTTGGCTGAGGCCTTCAGCAACCTGGTCTTGTGGAATGTGTCCCTGCCCATGGCAGGAGGGTTGGCACTAGATGGCCTTTAAGGCTCATTCCAACACAAAAGTTCTAAAGTTCCATGAAATGTGTGTTTGCTCAAAATGAATGCCACATTAGATCCTGAATGTCAAACAGGCAGGCAAATTCCCACTCAGAACACATTACTAGAGCTATAGGTCTGTGCAACCACACAGTATGAAAATGAGAGTGATGAATCCTGATGTTTGTGCATGGGTAGCTGAACAGAAATTTAGAGTTAGGCAGCAGAGAGTTGGAATTATGGCTTAAATCCTTTTGGGGATTTAAGTGCCACTAAGGTGCTTTAGAGCTTGGACTAAAATTCAAGCTCTAAAGAGTATTTCTAAGTATGGATAAGCATGTGCATTAGTAAGGGAATAGAAGTTAATGCCCAGTTTCCTTTAAAATGAATTCTGTGTAAAACACTCAGTTAATGTTTTTAGGTCACCCTAGTAACATGATCAACATTACCATAGTAGCATCTTATATGGAAAGACAGATCACTCCAACCTCATGAAAAGGTAATTCTACTTCTATGACTCATGGTAATAAATCCACACTTGTGGAGTGAAGTGGACAGTCACCAACCATCCTGTACTCCCAATGATGTCAGGTTAGTTGGCCATTCAGGAAAAAAAAAAGAAAAAAACACCAACCCAAAACAAACCCACAGTACATGTCAGATTTAAATTTATAACCTCCCCAAAGTTCAGCCTGTTCTGAGCAATTAACACAAAATTACTGCCAGAGCTGTGATATATTAGAATAAATAACTCTTTAAAAAGACACAGATGTTAAATGTGTATGTGCCTTGGAGAGTCATGTTAAACATTTAAAAATAACCTCAGTGATTATTGGCGCATTTAGGTTTTATAAGATCTAGGCCTGGCAGAGAACTCTGTGGTTCTTGTTCTGTACCATACCACCACATGTGTGATCTGGATTAAATTTCAGAGGGAGGTCTCTTTTTGTCCCTTCCAGACTTTTACTTAGTAAGAGTGCAGAGAGCTAAATTCAGAAGCAGGGTAGGCATATGCATCTCCAAAAACTGTGTGGGTCAAATTTAGCAGTGGTACAAGCTATAATGCCAGTGTCTAAGAGAAGTAAGTCATTGATTTCACTGGTTATTCTTCAGAGCATGTAAGATGAGAATCAACTATAAACACAGATAGGTGCTGAGCAGAGCAACCTGCACAAATTTAACATGTACAGGTTTATAAAATGAATACAGTATTATCTGCCTCATGGCAAAACCCAACAATATCAAAGGCAGTAGCACAGTCAGTAATAAGTATTGTGATAATGGGGTTTAAGTTTTTCCTTTCAAGCTCTCAGTTATATATATCTGCCCTCATCAGCAGGTATGCTACAGTCTTAAGATGAAAACCAAATTCTCTCCCAATAGTGTCACAAAAATTGTTCTGGCAGAGAAAGCTGAAAGCCAAAAGAGAAATAAAGCATTTCTCTTGCATTCTGTCTTTCCGGATAAGCAGAACTTGGACATGTTACAGCAAAGGGTAAGAGAAGTGAGGAAACTAATTTCCCCTCTCTAGCTCTTTTTCAGTCCTTGCCTCATTGTAGCCTCTCCTCCTACTCTAGACCTCCATCTCCTTACTCAAAACACAAATCACCAGCACATCTATCATAAAATTCTCTTTCCTGCAGCTCCCAAGACTCCCAGATCAACCCAGTGTGTAACCAGTTCCTTCAAAATCAGCCACATTTCCCAGTGGTTCTGACCTCAACATGTGCTCCAGCTTCTGCAGGGAAGCCAAGTACATCTTTAACAGCAATTATTCCAAAAGCCCCTAATGCCCAGTCTGTGGTGACATGGATAACTAGCAAGAGTTTAAGATTTAATAGTTCTCCCCAAATATATAGATTATCTTCTCTTACTTCTTGGCTTAAGCATCTCCAGTACACTTGTTTTACATGCTTGCTGAGTTCTGAATTAGCTCCAGTTACTGCATTTTATCACATACTCCTCTTTTAGGAATAATTTACACACAATAAGAGACTTACACCATAATATAAGTCATTGTTAAACTTGTCTCAGTGTGCATTGTAATAAACACTGCTTGGAAACCACACATAAATTTGTGGGTTTCTTGTCCCACAAACAGCAGACAAATACAAAGTAATGGACTATTCTTTGAAGTGCTAAAATCCTGTCCAGAAAAAAAATAGACACGGTACAAAGAATTGTTTCAGTTCCCGATTTTTGAGTGGGGACCAGGGAGATTTGATCACAAGGTAGTTTTCCCATTTTAAATGGATGGGAAGCCCAGCCCATGAAACTTACTGGGAGTTCTATAGTATTCCACACATTCTCATTCAGTGAAACATTTCATTACTAAGAGTAATGAAAAACTCTTTTGTTTTTACATAGAAAAAAAATCCCATTGGAAAAAAAGTAATGAGCAAAAGAGTCTATTTCAAACTTTCAGCACTAAAACCTCTCTTGCTATTGTTTTACAATACCAGTTTTAGTTTTCAGTAAACTCTAACCACTATATAACTGTTCCCACTGGACATGGGTAAACTCCTGTAAGGTAAGGCTTTGCAAGGAGCAAGAATCCCATTAAGCTCAAACTCATCATCTTAATCCTTGGATCAAACAGAAAGCTTCCTATTAACTCATCTTTCATCAATCTGTTAAGAGACAAACCAAAGCAAAATTATGCCCTTCAGCCTTTCAAGCAAACTCTGACCAGTCTGGAGCATCCATGGTTTAGTTCATCTTCCAGAGGAAGGTGTCATTTCCTTGCAAATATATTTTATAGATTTTCTCCCAACTTTAAGTTTTTAGATAGTTACACACGGCCAGAGAGCCAAAATCATAAATTTTGATCAGTGAACATCTGGTTCAAAGAATCATAGCATCATAGAATCATAGAATCATAGAATCATAGAATGGTTTGGGTCGGAAGAGACCTCAAAAAACATGTAGTTCAAACCCCCATGCTCGAGCCAGGGACACATTCCACCAGATCATGTTGCTCAAAGTGTCATTCAACCTGGTTTTGAACACTTCCAGGGATGGGGTATCTACCACTCCTCTGGGCACTCTGTTCCAGTGTTTCACTACCATCAAGACTAAAGAATTTCTTCCTAATACCTAATCTAATAATATCTTCTTTCATAGAATCTTAGAATCATCATCTTGTAAGAGACCTTCAAGATCATTCAGTCCAACTCTCCACCCAGCACTTCCACTGTAACTCCTAAACCACTAAACTGTAACACCAAGTGCCGGATCCGGACGCCTCTTGAACACCAGGGCAACCTATTCCAGTACCTGACCACCCTAATTTTTTTCTAATATCTAATCTTAATCTCCTTTGTCTCAGTTTAAGGCCACTTCCTCTTCTCCTCTCACTGCAAGCACAGCAGAAGAGATCAGTCCCCACCTCACTACAACCTCCTTTCAGGCAGTAGTAGAGAGTGAGTTTAAAACCCCTTGTCCTATCACTACCTGTCCTTGTATAAAGTCCCACTCCAGCTCTCTTGCAGCCCTTTTTAGGTACTGGAATGTGTGATAAGTTTTCCTTGGAACCTTTTCTTCTCCAGGATGGACAACCCCAACTCTCTCAGCCTGCTTTCATAGGAGAGATGATCCAGCTTTCTGATTATCTTCGTGACCTCCTCTGGTGTCACTCCAACAAGTCCATATCCTTCTTGTTCTGGGCACCCCAAACCTGAATGTAGCACTGCAGGTGAGGTCTCACCAGCGCAGAGTATAGAGGGATAATTGCCTCCCTTGACCTGCTGGCCACACTGCTTTTGATACAGCCCAATATACAGTTGGCTTTCTGGGCCGCAAGAGCACATTGCTGGGTCATGTTGAGCTTCTTTTCCACCAATGCCCCCATGTCCCTTTCCTCAAGGCCATTCTCAATCCATTCATCACCCCCAGCCTATATTTTTGCCTGGGATTGTCCTGACCCAGGGGCAGGACCTTGCACTTGTTGAACTCTCTGAGGTTTGCATGGACCCACCTCTCAAGCCTGTGAAGGTCCTTCTGGATGGCATCCCCTCCTTCCAGTGTGTTGATCACACTACACAGCTTGGTGTCGCCAGCAAACTTGATGAGAGTGAGCTCAATCCCACTGTTGATGTTGCTGACAGAGGTGTTGGACAATGACAGTCCCAATACTGATCTCCGAGGAATGCCACTCATCTTTATTTGGACATCAAGCCATTGATATCAACTGTTTAAGTGCAACCCTCCAAATTTGTTATTCACTGAGTGGCTCATTCACCAAATCCATGTATCTCAAATTTAGAGAAAAGAATGTCATGCAGGACAGCATCAAGTATCTTGCACAAGTCCAGGTAGATCAGTTGTTCTTTCCTTATTCATCACCTCTGTAACCTCATTGTAGAAGGCTGCCAAATTTGTCAGGCACAATTGCCCCTTAATGAAGCCATGTTGGCTATTGCAAATAACCTTATTTTCCATATGCTTTATCACAGTTTCCAAGAGGATCTGCTCCATGATCTTGTTAGGCACAGAGGTCACACTGACTGGCCTGCAGTTCCCTGGGTCTTCCCTTTTTAACCTTTTTTAAAATGAGGCTTATGTTTCCCCTTTTGCAGTCAGTTGCAACTTTACTGGATTGCCATAACTTCTCAAGTATAATGGATAGTGCTTAGCCACCTCTTTTGCAAGCTCCTTCAGGATGTGCAGATGTTTGTCATCAGGTCTTATGGACTTGTGTGCCTTCAGGTTCCTTAGATGGTCTTGAACCTGAACAGTTCAGTTCAACAGGCAGTTCTTCATTCTGCCAGTCCTTAAAAATCTGGATTCATTTTCCATAAAAAACTCAGAGGTAGACATTTCTTCATAAAAAGAGGCAAGAGGATTCTCTTTGACACTACTCTCATGAATCTCCATTTATTTAATAGAGCAAAACTTAGAACATTATTTTACCAGAGTAAAAAGCAAGACATATGACTGCAAACTCCCTGCAGAGACATGCCAGAAGTACTTATTAGATTGAATGATTGAAGAAACCGAAGTTTGGCTCTGGAGTTTATATCCTACAATCCTGAGCTGGTAAAAATTGCAAATTGTGCCAAAAAGCTATGAGACTATTTAAGGCAGAAGAAAATATATTCATCTGCTTTTAAAACAGGAACAGACATTAACAGCAGCATAATCTGCAGACAAAAATACAGGAGAAAAATATTAAAAGAGAAAAATTATTTCATGCCCCACCCAGACAATGATCCTGAGACATTTCCCTGAAATATGCTCACTTCTGATAAATCATAGTTCAGAATATGTAGTCTAAGGATGAAGACAGTTTCTTGCCTCTGTCTTGCCTTCTTTAAGGAAAACAGTCACCATCCACGGGAATGATGATAATAAGAGGACTGTGGACAATCAGAGGGAAAGAACATAATCTGGAACAATTTCTTCTCACAGGCAACATGAGTTATGAAGGTTTCTGCCCCTATTAAAACAGGCTTCAGTACAAATGAAACCGATGCCTGATTTCAAGAGACAAAAAAAAAAGACAAAATTCAATGCTTACAATCTAGTCTTCTACTAGTCCTCTAACAGATAGCCTGAATCTTGGACATTATTTGATCTCTCAAACCCAGAAATGCCCAATTTTTAACTCACATGTATGCATAGCACTTCCACTGCTTCAACACAAACTGCGAGCATGCCATGAGTAGCACAACACTGAATCACAAAGCTATTTCATTTCTAGTAAGGATAGTGAGAAATACGATAGAAGCCAAACGTAGAGTTTCTGTTCACAGTCTCCTTCTATGAAATGTGGTATTTCCAGTATGTGTTTCTCAATCAAACCATTGCCAGATCAGCTCGTGTGAACAGCTCAAAGACAGTAACCAGATACTTGCTGGCTGCAAAGTAGGTGACACCAAGCACAAGTGAAACAAACTTTCAAATGCACTTTACTCATATCTGCTCCATTCCTTCTCTCCCACTGACTAAAGATAGGACAACACATTAACACTTCATATCCAAGTGTAACTAGCCTTTCTGTTTCCTCTCCCATCCTCCAAACAAGAAGCACAATTCCTTGAAACAATGTGTATTTTTCTTCTTAGATAAGCTCAGCACTATGTCAGCAAATGACAAGCATAAGTGCTGGCGCCAAAAAGATGCAGTTAAAGTGAGACCTTTACATATTTCTGGCATTAAAATATAAGTCTGTCTTGCATCATCTGAATGCGATTCCAGTATTTTAGTTAATTTGAAACAGCACTGTGTGTAGTACACTATATAGAGTTTGGAGCTTTAATGGTAAGCCAATATTAAGCAGATACTCAGTCTAGCCACACCAAGGCTGCTGGAATTTCTATTGGAATGAGGATTATTCTCTTGTAACAGTGCTGGTTTTGGCTGCTTGCAGCAGGCTGGGCAGAATCATCAGAAACAGATCATTAAAGCTCAACACATTCCCAAAAGACAGACTGAGTTGGGTAGGCTGGAAAGTGGTTTATACATTTTCTATTTTCATCCAGTATAAAGACTTGGTTACTTCAGCCCCAGTCCCACAGCAGGTTGCCTTGCAGTGGGTGGCTCAGGGACGTGCCAACCTCCCTCGTTGGCAGGTAAGGGGGTGTTGGCCTACGTGGCCAGTGCCTGGCCTGAGCTTGCCTCAGTGCTTCACTAGGAAGAGGTGCCTGGACCATAGAATGTTTGGGATGGAAGGGACCTTAAGGATCATCTAGTTCCATCTGCCCCTTCTATATACAGGGGCACTTTCCACAAGACCAGGTTGCTCAAAGCCCTGTCCAGCCTGGTCTTGAACATTTCCAGTGATGCAGCAACCACAACATCTTTGGGCGACCTGTTTCAGTGTCGCACCATTCTCACACACTCTTTGTCCTGTCACTACACACTCTTGTTAAAAGTCACTATCTTTCTTGTAGTTTCCCTTCAGCTACCAGAAGGCTGCAAATTGGTCACTCCTAAACTGACTCTTTTCCAGGCTGAACAAACTCGACTGTCTCAGTCTTCCCTAGCAGCCACTAATCATTTTAGTGGCTTCCTCTGGGCTCACTCCAACAGGTCCCTCCTGTGCTTCGAACCCCAAAGCTGGATGCAGCACTCACAGGTGAGGTCTCACAAAAGCAGAACAGAGGGGCAGAATCACCTCCCTCGGCCTGCTGGCCACGCTGCTTTTGATGCAGCCTAGGATCGATGCCTGGTTCTTCCCCGTAATCCCGAAACTTCAGCCTTGAACCGAAAGCCTTTCACTTTCCTCTGCCGCCGGGCCGGCCGGGCGCTCCGCCGCCAGGGGACACTGCGGGCCCGGCTTGGGGACATCGCTGCCACGGCCACCTCCCGCTGCGGAACACGGGGAGCCGAGCGACCCGGCCCGGCTCCGCACAGCCGCCGGCAGCCGAGGGGAAGGGGCTGCCCCACATCGCATCCTCCCGCGGCCGCTGGGACCGAGGGAAGAGCCGGCGAGGGAGGCGGTGCTGCCGACCCGCTCCCTCCTTGTCCCAGGACACTCGGGCAGCGCTCGGCTGTGCCTCCCTGGAGGCTCTGGCTGCACGTCCAGAGGCTGGTGTCCAGATCCTGCCCGGCGAACGCTCATGGGAGAGGTTGGGTGTGTCTGCGTGGGCGCGGAGAGCGCAGGAAGACGAGCTGCACGTCCCGGCGTGGAACCTCCTGGCATGTCGAACTTGCGCCGCACTATGGAGTATACGGGGAACTTCCCCTCATTTCAGTGAGCCCAGATCCAGTAAATGAAAATTCTGACCCTGCTAGTTATTTGGATGGAGAGTCCCTGACGGCAATTTATAGACTATTTCATGACTAACGAAATACAGTCACTGGGATTTTCTGAAGGCTTTCGGGTATAGCCCAGCAAGCTGCCTTTATGAGAGTGGAACACGAAGATCACAGCAGTGACAGGCCATTGAGCCTATTCCTCTGCATGGATAAGATACCGAATATTTCAAGTCATAGCTACGCAGCTATGGCTGTATGCACACACCGAAGAGAAGCAGTGAACCAGAGTTACAGACAGCTATCGAAGAACCCTGAGCCAACACCTTTAACGTGTGTCTCAGAGCACATGCAGAAGTGCTAGCCCAAATCCTTCAAGTGAGATGGCCATTGTAGCAAAAACTGACTTTTATAGCTTGTGGATTGCTACACACTGATCTTGACAAAGTCATGAAGCTGAAAACGATGCACAGCCATGCAGTTTCCCTGTCAGCACTGTTCCAATGTAGCCTTGAATAACAAGAATCTCAATAATTAGATCTGCTGTTTGGCAAGGCTAACTATCCCAATCTGTCAATTCATCTGCATTGCTTCGCATACAGAGGTTTTTCATTTATTCCACGCTGTGTTGTGCAGGCTGAACACATTTGCTGTTGGGTTTATAGGGCAAGCATACACAGAGATTTAAAAAAGTAAGCAACTCAGAAAATGGTATGTGTAACAAATAACATAAGCTCTCAGTAGCCACTTTAGTAGAAAGATTAGGAGGCAGCTCAAGGAATAGTTTGATCATTAATAAACAATAATCTGGTCCACTGATTCTGCTACAGAACCAGCAGCTTCTGTCAAGAAGGTAGTAACAAACATCTCCAAGGCCATTTTGACAGGAGTGGCCCCCCACAACTTAAGCCACATTGTCTTTGAATTAATGACTAAACGACTGTGTAACTGCTTCTTAAAAACAGACATGTAAACTCACTAACACAATGGTTAAATGGAAAAAACATTATCCCAGAACATTCTCTCTCAGTTGGAAGCAGAACATATTTCATATCAAGTGCAATTCCTCTTTTAAACAGCTTTATCTCTAGGCTTTTAGTATTTTACTTTTACAGCTACTTGTCCCATCTGCAGCCAGCATTTCATTCACGGCTTTACAGTCAATGCTTGGAGTCCTCTTGGAGAGATACATAAATCTTGGACTGTACTGATCACGCCTACTCAGCAAGAATAACAGAAATTTAGGGGCTGACCACTGAAAGTCTTGTCCTCTAAGGTTACAAGTTTGCTATAAATGCTGAAGGATTCCCTGGGCATCGCTTTTCACGTGATTGTTCCAAATGCTTAGACAATACTACAGAGGGAAAGTCTTAAAAGAATTTATACTAGCCAATTTGTTTATTTTTTTACATGGTTATCACTGGAAAAATCGAGAGAACTGTAATATGGGGTATGTAGGGGAAATTACACATGATTCTCTAAGAACACTTAGTAAGATAAGTGCCTTTTTGGGAGCTAAATGCCACCTGAGAAAATTCTTAATGTTTTGCAGATCCCAAGGGAATAATGTAGAACATATTCCTTCATGGCATAGATTCGCATCCCACCTGGGAATCCTGACTCATTGCTTGGGTACACTGCTCTGTGCATCAGATGCTGATGATTTTTCCACTGTACATTATGCAACTTCTTCTGTAATAAAAGCTGTATGAGGAAACTACAAGAAGCACTCAGTTCTAAATGAGCTTATTCCATTTTATTGATGCTGGCAAACCTTCCTACAGAGTGGTGTATGGATGGACTGCCTACCCTGTCTGATTCATGGGATTCAAAAGCATTGTGCATGTTGTGCTCACACAACCACAACAGCTAGTTTAGGGGTTCAAAATGCTGAAAACAGTTATAAAGGGTAATCCCTCACTGAGTATCAAGCCAGTACTGCTTTAACAAGTACTAAGATAGAGGTGAAAATCTCTTCTCTTGGAGGCATAAATTTCTTTGGAAACAAAGCTAGGTGTGACATCCAGAGGTTCCAAACATACCCAAGAAGATAATACCATAAAGAACATCTCTATATATAAAATTAAAAAGTCATCATTCTAATCAGAGAAAAACTTCCAAATCAGCCATAAATTCTTCCAGTGATTTCTTGTTTATTCCTAAAAGAAAAGCGAAGAGGAAAGGAATTTTTTGAGGTTATTACATCTGAACCAAAAAGTTCCAGAGAAACCATGACCATTAGGAACATAGGTCTGAGTAACCAGCAGGTTCAGCCTAGAGAAGAGGAGTCTGAGGGAAGACCTCATTACAGTCTTCAACATCCTCATGAGGGGAAGCCAAGGGGCAAGTATAGATCTCTTCACTCTTGTGACCAGTAACAAAACTCAAGGAAAAGGCTGAGTTGGGGAAGGTTTTGGTTGGACATAAGGAAAATGTTTTTCAACCAGAGGATGGTTGAGCACTGAAACGGGCTTCCCAAGGAAGTGATCACAGCACCAAACATCAGTTCAAGAAGCATTTGGATGATATTCTCAGGCACAGGTTGTGACTCCTGGGGTGTCCTGCACAGGGCCAGGTGTTGGACTTGATGATCTTGATGGGTCCCTTCCAACTCAGCATATTCTGTGGTTCTATGATCTGTGTGAAAGTGATCAGTTCAGGAAATGAGCAGTAGCATCACAATGGCCTAGTAGTGTCCAAGAGTTCAGCTATTACTAAAGCATGTTAACAAGCCAGCTGAGATATTTATGCAGCTATCAAATGATGGATGATCTGTCCACTTTATGTATACAAATGCTGGATGCCAAATGAGGGTGAAAGGGTTCACAACACAAAATGTTCTGTTGCAAGCACAACCTCCTAATTCAAGGCATTCCTCTGCCTTTATTTCTGTCTTTCTGTCATGGCAAGCTCCCCTCCTTTAGCTATGCCTTTCCTACTATTTGTCAAGTCATTCTACAAATAGAATCAAGCAACTGTCACTCAAAGAAAGCTCTTTTTTTATACAAGATTAATTTTCAGCCATCAACAGTTCACTAACCAAGCTTATTACACAGCCTATAAACATTGTGCTGGCAATACGGAGAGGGTAGACATATGGGAAAAGGGTGGGACTGGGAGGTTAAAACCTGCTTTATGTAGTGCTGCCACCCAGAAAACTGCAAGTGCACCTACTCTCTCATGCGAAGGATTGTTATTAATGCTTTTACATATTACATCCATACACCCCAGAAATACACTCAAACCATGCTAATAAGGCATAAAATTCTAGTCTAGGTAGTTTTTTGAGACAACCAAAGCTCGTATTTTCCTCTGGATGTCTGAAGTCTCTGACCTTTCCCTCTTCTCTCCCCATTCTGAGTAGGAGCTGAGCACCTTGGTTGAAACCCTGTCAGAAAGGCATTCCCTGATGACAAATCCCACTGATTCCAAGGGTGGGAAGGAGCAGGTTTCACTCTAGCACTTCTCACAAGTTAAAGTCAAAACTTCTCACTCTTTGACTCCAACAGTAATAAACCACAAGTAAGCATACTATGATGTCTTAGCTTAAAGCATCAGTGGCCTTTCAAAGGAACCAAGGCATTTGAGTGAGAACTGAAGTAAGCTAAGCAGAGGTATGTTCCCTTCTGCCAGTTCTGGTAATCAATGGGCAGAGAAGCAGAGTGGCTGCTAAATTTATCAGAAGCAATTTATCAGTGTTCTTACTCAGCTGGAATGTACCCACATAAACACTACTGAAATCAACTTGTAAACTAGCTGTCCTGCAAACCCATTTTAAAATTCCCATGTATTTCCAAGATAGCATAAAAGTGGGGTACAGAAAAAGAACGAGGTGTGATGTTTTATTTCATTATTTAAGTTTTTATTATTTATTTCATTAGCTAAGTTATTAGGACCATGATTTTGAAGCCAGTTAGGCAAGTTGTCCAAGTGCTTGACAACATATGCAGCTGTTTGCAATTTTCCATAAGATTTTGAGAAAATCTAGACTGTGATGTGCAACTTCAGAGCCTGAACATGGATTCATGCATGAAAAACTCTTTTGCTCCCACTGGGAATATCAGCACACAATTAAATGAAAATATTTAAATTTGCTAACTGCAGTGCTGAAACCGTAAAGCAAGTCTTGGTTTGCAATCTAAGAAGATCCACTTTCACGCCAAATACACATGAATTAAACTCACCTCATACAATTCCCTGAGTGGATTGAAGATTGAAAAGAAGTCTGCTCCACTAAACTCCTGAGAAAAACCTCAGAGAACTAACCCTTGGATGCTAATTGAATGACATCAGAAAGCAGCCATCAACCATATTCTGCCAATTTCCTAGACACTAGAGAGTTTTGTCAAGAGTTGCATTAAATGATCTGTCATCAACTGAATATTAATCTTTCAGTATTTTATTACCCAGACTTAAACAGGACCTTCTGGAGGCCATGAATTATTGGCAATGGGAAGCAGTAATTACAAAATGAGGTATAGTGTAGAAAACATGACAAGTGAGTTTAAACAGTGTCAGGAGACCATTTAATATTGTGCTGGCAAACATAGCATGCTATAAAACCATTTTAGAGAGAACAGATATAATGCAGGAATCTATCTGCTAAACAACAAAAAGGAAGCCCAAAAGAGAAAATTACAGTTTCTTACATTAAGACATAACTTTTCAGGCTATGCTCCTTTAAAAGAGCAGCAGGTTCTGCCAATACCTATCACCATATGGAAATGCCAAGTTTGAATGTGCTGCAGGGCTGGACACATTTCTTAACACGTAATAATTGCTGTACATGAGATGCCATATTCCATGGCCTGCCTCTTGAGTGCCAGGTGGCTGATGATAGTGGGGAACAGCCTCCAAGCAAGAGCAGAACCAAACTGAGAAAATGCACACTATACATGTGTGTTACATGGAAATGATCTGCTGTAGTTAAGAAAACCTTTCCAGAAAGTGAAAACAAAATCAAATGGAATTATTACAGTATTATCACAACGTGAGCCAAGCACGAACAGACAGAACACATTCTTAAGGGACAGTAAGAAAAAATAAAAGCAAAGTGTACGGGGGATCACAGGCAGGGCATATGGCTGATAAAAAGATAAGAGGTTTTGGAAAGCATCACTGAATTATTAGAAGCCTCAATCCATAAGACACGGAATGGACCATTCCAGGCAACATGATACAGCCTGATGGTCCCACAGCCATCGTTCCTGCATGAGAAAGCATGACTAATTGCGGAGGAGTTCAGGTGTATCAGTGCATGAAAAGACCAGGAAAGTACTGGAACATTTCCCTGAATTACTACTCAGTGCTACAAACCCTCTGCCTTGAAGAACTTGTATTAAGAGGCAAAATGGGCAGATGCGACTGGGAAGAGATATATTTAACCTGATAGATGACCAACAGAAATGTACCTTACAAAGCATGATGGACCTAAATGAAGAACATTTGTTCATTAAAAAGAAGTTGAAAATGCATAGCATAAAAAACCCCACATTACTATTAGGGAAATTGGAATACTTTTATATTCCAATTATATTATTATATTCAAAAAAGTAGAGACTCTGTATATTGATTTGGGATAGATTATTTCTTTCTCACTTACTGCTATTTTTAATATTCATTCAGTAACTGAATCACTGCTCTTGCAACACTACTCTTTAGGTATAAAAGGAATAGCAGGTGTGCAATGGGATTTTTACTAAGAAGTCATGCAACAATTTAATATCCTTGTGTTATCATTTGTAATAGTATATTCTTCAAGTATTTGAGAGCAAACCAAGAAAATGACAGTCTCTCTGTATGCATCTGATGTCAGATATTGAGAAACAAGTGAAATTGAAAACATATCATCTGGCTTTTCTTTTGAATGTGTATAGCAAATATTTAAAAAATAAAATAATTTAATTTTTCCAACCATTATAAAATGTATAACTTGAAATCAAAATAATTACCTACAAAAGTATGTTATTTCCTGAATTTGTAGCTGAAAATATGCAGAAAATAAATTTTAAAAAATAGTGATGCAAAACCAAGCAGTGAAAAGTGTGGGAACTCCTTTTCATATGAACTAAGTGGATTATTTTGAGTTTTGCAAAATATCAATCAAAATTATATAAAAATATGATAATCTAATAATCAATGGAGAAAATGTTTCAATTACATTATTTCTTGACACACTAATAAAAAAACTATGTGTTTACATGTAAGTGCCATTTAGCATTTCTCATAAAAAACCTGGCTGGTCATACGCCCATTTATATTCTTTTACATTAATTGTATCCACAGGAAGAACCTACCCCTGCTGCAGGCTGTTCTGTACGGGCTGATCTCCCTGACTGTTCAAGACTCACTGATAGAAGAAGTGTGGAAGTACCAGCAGGACAAAGGTTCAGGTGGAGGCAGGTTTCTTCAACATTTTATTCACATGGAAAATGGGACTTCTGTTCTTACATAAACAATACATAAGTTGTTGTTGTTAATTTCCTCACTTTCATGATCAAAAATGCTCTTTCAAATTTGATTGTTCTTGGCTATTAGTCAAGTCCTTAATCCAAGCTGGTGGATCACCTACCCCAAGAAAGGCATGACCAAGGGGGCATAACCTTTCAGAGCACTGACAGAATAGGTCCTGAGTCCGTACTGGAACTTAGCAAACAAATAGGATGACCAGAATGTACAAGGGAAATTTCTAGCTTATGTACTATTGTCATTTACAGTAAAAAAGAAAGAAAAAACCATTCATCTCTAGAGATTATTTACCTCACAACCCAATAGTGCACTTGGAAACTACTGCACCCTAAAACAGCTCTGATAAGCAAAGATGAAACTCAAATAGCTAAAAGGGAACTAACAGACCTCTTGTTTAGTATCAAATCCTGTTTTAAAACTTTCTGCTCTTAAAGACATCCTGTTTATATATTTAATCAATGAACTGGATGTAAGAGATACAAAAATGGCCTGCAATCCTCTGTAAAATGCATATTTGTAAAGTTGGAGTAATTAATCTTTTAAAGTAAACAGCTAAACAGCTTGGGAAATCCCCTCAATTCCTATTAGATTTTGTTTCTATTTCTCTGTAAAGAGTTTTCTGTTGTGTTTGGTGGTTTTTTTGTTGCTTGATTTTTTTTTCCTGGGAATATACCATGGTTCAATGGTAGCCATTCAGAAAAGAAAATTCCCTTTGTTTTATGCTCTTTCCTTACCTGGATGTGATCAAAGAGACTCTGCCTCTGAAAAACCTTACATCTGTGTTAACTCACCTGTCAAAATGACCTTCTGGATAATGATGTGAGATTCAGGAATCTCAGGAGATTGCTGCGTTTGTTTTAAGATCTGCTTGCTTTTAAAGTTCAATTGCAAGCCTTCTCAAAAGAGAACTAGGTCATGGGACAGGAGAAAATATTTGGGATCACTAGTGCACTCAGTTGGTCTCATATGAAATAGATGAGCTTCATCCCAAAACTAAGTGAGTTGCATACATACATGCCTACCTACAAAATTGCTCACATACATTATTTTGGTTGGAAGCCTATTCCTGAATGTCTTTCTTCTGACAGGTAGAAACTTCTTCACATATATAGCTCAAAAATATGTACAAATTCTACTGATTCATTACTCCACTGACACTACTTCTTCTCTATGATAGCTCTTCCCCTTACATGATCTTTGCTATAATTACGTAGACAGATTCCACCAGTTTTCAGACTTCGTCTCAAAGTCTCAAAAAATAGATTCCTCATTCCTCTAATATTCCCAGTTCTTCTATGTACCTGTACTAGTTTTGGTTCATCTTTCTTTATCATGGTTGTGCAGAAATGTACGGAGTATTTCAGATGAGGTTTGCCAGGTCCTTGCTTAATTACATTGATATTTCTGTCTTTAAGGATGCAAATACACAAATAAAGAAATAACACCCTCACTATGCATCTGAATTCGTGTTTAACTTCCTTTTTTTCTCCTCTACATCGGTGCCTCAGCATCAGTTATTGACTAACATCTTTTTGTGTATTCCTTCTAATGGTACTTCCAATTCAAGAGTCTCTACCTTATGACAGAAACTTATTAGTTCTTCATGTGACTGTATGCTTTGCATCATGGCAGGATGCTAGATAATCTCATCTAGGTTCCCTTTCCCACAAAAGGTTGGGATGATCTTTTCACAGATGATCTTGCGAGTTTCCCTCCAACATGGGTTGTTCTCTGACTCTGTGACTCGGTGATTCTATGACTAATGGCATCTATATTTTTTTCTGCAAAGTAGCGCAGTCTCTTTTACATATTTTGATCTTCTTCTTTAGTAATGATTCCTTTGTACCCAAACAACAAGCCCATTATGAAACAGTTAAAGAAGAAAGTTCTTCCAAACAATTAGAGACATCTATTCACACTGAGTTCCAAGGGGAATGGTCTGTGGTAGACTTAAGGGGACTGTACCTGGATGGGTGGAGCAAGCTCTACCAGAAGTCTTTAGAACTTACTAAATACATACAATAAAAACTCTTCTGCTGCAGATTTAAAGAAAACACATCTATTACCGATGTCATTTTCTATTTGGCTTCATGAAGAAGCTGTTCAGTGTGACATTGAATCATGGTAGTCATTCAATACTAACTCCACAAATGAATGTTTTCATTCTATAGCAAGATATTTGTGGTTTTTCTTATCCACTTCTAAAGAGAACTGTAATGATTCCCTTACAGCAGAACAAACACATAAGTAGTAGAGGACAGGTTATTTGCAAAAGATATGCCAGCTATTTTCAGAATAGCCCTTACATTTGATGTCATGGTTTAAAAATTGTACAGCAGGAAATAATTCCTACTCTAACATTATGGATTTTTTCCATAGGGGCCATCTAGGAAAAAAAAAACCCTGAATGAATGCCAGAAATGGAGCATGCAATCCCAGGGATGATTGTTACTATGGTTTCTTTATTAAGAATCATCCACTTCCAGTTAGCCTGTAGCTGTTATTGAGTTAAATATTACACAAGTGAGTAAGCTTAGTACTGCATGTCCTCTGAAGCAGCTGTAGGATGGTTTCTACTTCCAGTGAAATCAATGTAAATCCCACAATTACGCAAAGAATTAATCCAAATTTTTTCACTCCCTTATGAATATGTACCCACACGACATGTTGTATATACATGTAAGATGTTTCTCTAGTGACCACTTGACAGTAGCCCAGGGTTTACAAAGAGAAAATTAGTATCCTCCTATAAAGAGAATAACATTAGTCTTTGTAACAGTAAATAAACCCACCACTTCTCCTGCTTATCAGACATGCTTCCTTCCTGGAAGAGGAATTGTATCACTGCACTGATGGGAAGAAGAGAAAAGGGATTTTTTTTTTTAAGTGGTTGTTTTATCTATCACTTTCACTGAGACAGAAATTCTAGACTGATTCACATATGGAAACTCCAAATGCCATGCAGCAAAGAATTCATCTATGGACAGGAAACAGTGTGGGTTCTATAGGCTAAAGTAAAGGTTATGTCACTTCTAAGTACATTTTAAAAGACTGCACAGACACCTCCTTAATATTCAACTGACAAAACAAGCCACCCATAAAAGCCTTTAATCACATACAGGATATACCAGTGAAGTGCAATTTCTATATGCTCCCACAGACTAGCCTTTATCTTCTAATACTGATTCCATTAAATGATGTTGTTACCAGGATATGTAGGAATAGAAGGAAACAGCAAGATGGGAAAAAAAAAAAAAAGCGGCATTTGAAATAGAATGGTGAAAGAATACAAAGGCTACACCAAATATGAAATGCAAATGAGAAAGGCATTGCAGAAGGAGCATTAAATGACAATAATTGGCATCAGGGGAAAGAACAGAAAGTCTGTAGAATAGGCTGTTTTCTTTTTTAAAATATGTACTTTTAGCAAGACTCTGGATGAGTATATGAAGACAGAAATGTTTACAGACATGAATGTGAAATATCAATGGGAAGGAGCAAGACTTTCTAATAACCTCTCTTGAGGTATCTATTGATCTCTATTATACTCACACAAACAATTTTGGGAAGTTTGACTTTGTCTTTCTCTTGATTTTTTTAGCCTTGAAGGCCAAAAAATTAATAGATAAGTCACTGGATTGGACCCAGTCTGCTCCTGGAATGAATACTTTTACCAGTTGGTAAATTTGCACTAAGCATTTTGTTTCCTCATTGGAGTCACAGAAAATATAAAAAAGAAGTCCACACTAACTGAATCTACACAAACTGTAGCCTTCATTGTGAAACTAAGAGGCAAAATCCTTGTCTACAATACACACCCACAAACAAGACTATGGTTCACAACATGCCTCACATGAACCACAATGTGAATGTATAAAAGGTCTTCCCTAAATACCTGATTCTGAAAATCATGTGAGTGTAATAGAGATCACATTTTTGTGGGGAACAAGTCAAACCAACTGGAACTTTTCTGAGACAAGGGTACGTCAAGTGGTATTTTAGCCATATATAGGTATGAAACACTTTTTGTGACGGTGCAATATTCTGCTGCAAAAGAAAAGGTTTGGATTTGAAAACACTTCCTGCTGCTTCCTTAACAAATAAGCCTTTTTCTTTCTGTTCTCCTTTCTGGTTCCCTATTCATGAAACTATTATCCCAGGCTCCAGAATATACTTTCTGTTTTGAAACTTCCTGTAAATCAATATTCTTACGAACAGCAAAGACTGTAATCAGTGCGTATGTGCATCAATTGCTTAGGGGTACATAAGCTTGTGATTTAACAGTTCATTGTCCTTTTCAACCCATGATTCAGCTATGACATAAATTCTATAAATATATCAGAATGTTGGAATTATTTGCCTTGGGACACTCATTTTCCTCGCTTCTTTTACTTGAGGATCCCAGCTGCCTTTGAACATTAGTCACACAACATAATGATTGGCAAGATGCCTTAGTTTATCTATTAAACAGAAGAATGATGCAAAAGGCCCTTTGGAAATATTACTGTGAAAAAAGTGATGCAAGAAATTAAGAAGAAGCAGCCCAGGCCCTGGAGGCTACACCCTGTGGTTGTGGGAAGAAACTAGAGAAACAGTGAGGGCACCCGCTGGGCTCTCAGTCCTTCCAAGGAAAAGCAACATAACCTTGGACTTAGGTTGCTATTGCCAACACATAACATTTCTGTGAATTCAGCTGTCTTCCTATATACTCTGTATACTCTAAATAGACATTATACAATTAATAAATCAATGAACTTTGCTATAGAAACCGTGTGCTAAAACTTTTATCGCAGAACAAGAATAGTGCTTACTGATGAGGAGTGTTCAATAGAACTTGGATATACCAAATGATAAGCTGGAGTCAGTTTCTAGACAAATGTTTAGAATAATAGATGTGCTAGTAAGAGGATTTTACACAGGGAACTAGATCTCTACTTCCAGAAGCAAGCATCTATAGGACAAAAGTCTTTGTCTTGGATTAGGTGGCTGATCTTTCCTCGCATTTTCAAGGGTCCACAGGGCTCCATATGAGACTGTGCTTTTGTACCAGTGCTGACTTCAACTAGATACTTTCCAGTCTCAGCTCAGTTGCACATACTTAGTTACAAAATGAGAGACATTGTCCCTCTCCCTCCATTCTAAGCTATAACGAATTTTCCCAGAGTGAATGTTGTTCATTTCCATGATGGTACTCCTTATCCATTACATCCAAAATTACACAGTGGCATTCAGAGCCTGAAGGAATGTGGATGTGGGGATGAAGATGCTTAAGATAGCTTCCTTTCTTAAGAGTGACACGAATTCTCTTGCGAACAACAGAATGAAAAATTTAAAGAAGTCAACAGCTCATGTCTATTATCTTGAGTTTCTAGCCTAAGCCAATGGCACAGGAGGGTTCTTTAGAAGGCAGAGTTGACTACATAGTTTCCCCAGTTTTATCGTAGCAGTGATAAGCAATGCATCATTCTACTAAAGGAGCTTTAGGAAAAAAAATTCAGACATTTCAGATCATATTCTGCTGATAAACATTGTGGTCCTGGCAAGAGGAGAAATTAATCCCATGAGTTGAACTGAAAAAAATCTAAATGCTGAAGTGAGAGAGTTGGCAAAGGGGTGGAGCTTTTTATTATCCGAAGGTGCTCTTTGACTGGAAAATAATGTGAGAAAAACACTCTCTGCTGGATCTCAGGCTACAGCATTTACATTTCTAGAATCTAGTAGTAAGTATTAATCTAGTATTAATGTAGTAATAAGAATCTTCAGAGAAAGTAAACAAATTTTTCTGCACACTTCTCACTAACATTGTTGTCATACTTCCTTTTCGTAACTAAAAAGAAAAATTTAAAGAAAACATGATGTTTTTCTTGCAAACAGTTATCAAACACCTTCAGTGTGGACATAGAACAAAAAGCTTACAGAAACTCAAGTTGTTCTATCCATGGACGTAATTTTCTAGTAGCAATAAGCAAGATGAAGGAAGGAGAAAGATATTTGTTCATTTCCAGTGGGTGCATTAAAAGAGTAAATTTTAAAATCTGCTTTTTAAAACAATGTGTAAAACCAGATAACTCTGTTTACTTTTCTTCCACACAGAGCAGACAATCATCATTAGAAACTGGTTAAGCCATATTTTGGGATATAGAACACTCCAAGAAATAATGTCAGAAGGGCTGATTTGGGATATTAAAGAAATAAAGACTAGGAAAACTCTTTTGTTACACACACTTCAAAAGAGGAACAAATGAAGAGATGATAAGCAAATAATAGAACAACTGATAGGAAAGATTAGCATTAGAAACAGCAGAGATGTTATAAAGACTTTGGTTATCAAAGAAGGTGGTGAAAACCATAAAGATGGGACATCACTTTTATTAACCAAACCGGTTTAGAGAGATAAAAACCAGCAGCTAGAACATGATACACATGAATGACAAGTGACAAAGGGTTACTGGCAGTGGACGTGTGGGAGAAAGGCATCCCAGTCTGAGGTCGGCACTTTTTCCTGTCTACATTCCATTGCTTGACAGTGGGCTGCACCACACTTTGACATTTCTGAATGCAAAACCATGGCTTGAAATTCTACCAAATAAGAAGTTGCTGTTCAAATTGTCTTTTTTCCTACTGGTGTTTTCCTGAGATTGAGAAGACTATAACACTTCATCATGGAGAAGAGCTGCATGGTCAAGTCCAATGGAAGACCTGCATCACAAGTAGGCAGTTCTTCAAAACTCCCGTAATGGCATTTTCACACATTACATTTAAAGGTGATTGAGGAGAGCACTCATCTTGGCAGACAGCTGGCGAGTGCATCGGGCCGTGGTACGGTGACAAAGTTCATGGTGCAGTGCAGTAGTGGACAGATCTTTTCGTGATCCTTCAACACTTCACTCAAGTGTTTCATTTCATCTGTTAGCTTTCCGATTTCTCTTTTCAGGGACGTATTTTCTTGCTCAAGAGACTCATATTCCTGGAAGGAGGAGAAAGAAAAAAAAACAAAAACAACTTACTCATAGTCAAAACGTTTCTTTCAGTGCTTCCACATTGAGTACATTCACATAACTGCAGAAAAAACTGTGTGGTTTCTTACTACAACGTGCAAAATGCCAAGGAAAGACAGACACAGCCTAGGTGCTGTAACAGGGCAAGTGCTTTACGACCTATGCCCTGAACACACTGTGATTCCTTTTGTGGACCTGAAGACCAGGAGGTGCTGCTCCGCTCAGGATTCCCCCAGCAGCCCAGGGCTGCAGGCATAGGTTGCTGTGTCCCCGTGGTGTCTTCCAGCCCTGAGCTGCCTCTGCTGGGAAGGGCTGAGCTGGACTCTGCACTGTCAGATCAGAGAAAATGAAAGCACTGACTGCAGATAGGTGCTGGGAAAACCCGGGACCTGGGATTGCTGGTGAGAAAAGAGCAGCCTCTGTCTCAGCCCAGCACAGGAAAAGTCATTTACCCAGGAGCCAGCTGAGATACACACCTAACACGTGTGTCCAGTGCTCTCCTCCAGGCCAAGGCTTGTAGCCATCTACTCAGATGCCCAAGAACTCAGGATCGAGAGCAGGCGAGCATCATGCCAGCTTGTTGCCAGACTCACTTTGTCACCAGACGGTCTGACCATCACCTTGGTTATGCCTGACCTGGGCTGCTTTTTGAGCTAAGGCTTCTTTGGCAATAAATAAGCAGCTGCTAACTGCAGGGGAGTTTCGAGTTGCTCTGCAGCCTACATCTGTGATGGATACAAGATTTCCATGTCCCATTTTTTCATAACTGCATGTGTCAAGTGTCCGTGCTTCTATGTCTTCTCATCCCAAAGTGAAGACAGCTGGAGGTTCAGAGCCAGCCCACTGAAAACTTGCAGGTGTCTTACTGCTGGGCCAAGGCTCAACACTCACCCACTCAATCTCACCTCCCTGGGAAGCTTCAGAGCAAACTTCAAAGCCTACACAAGCCCTAAAAGGCTTGTTTCTCAGGCAGGGAGAGCCTCTCATGCAATGCTCCTCTGGGCAGCCTGACACTGCCTCTGCTACCCTTTGCTGCAGAATTTTGGATTCCTTGCCCTCCCTTACACCTTACCATCACCTCTTACACACAGAGTCAAACAAACACAGTCCTCCTAGCTCACTGTTGTAGCCAAACTCCAGCCAAGTTGTTCAACTCCTATTCTGGCTCTGCTCATCTCTTGTTGCCCCAAATCCCATGGGCTTGGGTTTTGGAATGTGTTATTGTCCCAGTGATCAGTCCCACTTTCAGGAGTGAGACTATCAAGTTGTTCTTCCTAAGAACGAATGTCTATTCAACCAGAATGAATGCTTATTCAACCAGCTGGGTTGAATGCCTGTAGCTGGGAAGGTCTGTGTGTCTGAAAATGAAGATTCCCAGCTTGAGGAAGATGCTCAGGTTCAGAAGGAACATCAGGGAGGCTGCAGGATGGCACAGGGTCCAGGAACGATTCCACAAAACCCAGGGGTTACCCCTTTTCAGAAGTACTCTGCACCTGGCATTCTCAGGAGCTGACTCAGAAGAGATCTGGGAAAAACCAAACCCAAAACCCCCCTCATTGTCCCTCTTTGTCTCTGATGACTGTTGATAGAGCCTTCCACACTGAGAAAGACAAACAACCTGTGACGAACCTTCAGAGCTGAACAACCGACTCAGCCACAATTGCAGCAGCAAAACTCACACTGACCCTAAAAGCTGACACCTTAAAAGCTGACACTTACCTGGCTTCAACAAAAGCATTGTGGTATGAGGAAACATCCAAAACTGGAGAAAGGGGATTCCTGCCCTCCAGTGTTTGCACTAGGGACACAAGAAGGCTACACCACACTGTGATATCAAGTGATATCAAAAGTTTCTGGAAGAATCAGTTACTTTTTTTTTTTTAAACACCCACTGTTATTTATCAGAGCATACAAGTATAACAGCTAACCGAGCTGAGCTCTCACACTTGCTTGTTTTGAAGTTCCTTTAAGAAGCCTTTTCAACTGGGTATTTCTGGGGACCATGTTCCTTAGTGACAGTGCTGGCATCATAGCTATAGAACTGATTCAAGCCAACATTGCCACTGCATGGTCCCCTCCTCCTCTATCCCCTTCTCCCTTGTAAGACATCAGGAATTTATCCACTGCCATAGCAAATGGGGCAAGCTTCACATTAATTTAGAAGAAAATGGGTTTGTTTCAGCCCAGAGCAGGCCTGTGATCCCATTCATTAGGAGGCACAAGAACAGCAAAAGAAGGAGGTTGAGGCAAGGGCAGGACCATGTCTCTCTCTCTCTCTCTCTGGCAGTGCCACTGATGGCCGTGTCCAACAGGAGCACCAGTGTGTGGGAATTCCTGACCAGTCTCTGCCTCACATCCACAGCTCTTTGAGCTGGATTAGTGTGAAGATAGCCCTTGCCTACTAAAGAATTCCCATTTACTCTAAAGTCCCGCACTCCGTACCCAAGCTCTGCTTGTAAAACACCAAGTACTCATTCACCTCGTGAAGTTTATCTGCTTTCTGAGTTTGCTTCTTCCGGCTCCTCTGTGCTGCAACTCGATTTTTTTCTCTCCTCCTTACCTTCCTGTCATCTTCTTCATGACTCTGGAAGACATCAGCCAGAAACACTTTGCTAGTATTTAAGGTGCTTATGGAGATGACCTAATTCGGGCATTCATCCGTTCCTGAGAACAGGCATATATTCCAACATAACTCTATACAGCACCGACCTTCGGCTTCCCACTGATCACACAGCCGCTGCAAAGGGCAGAGCATCCCCCTGCCACACTGCACATGTGGGACGCGAGGCCGAGGGTTGGAAGCCGGCAGGGCTGCCCAGGGAGACGCCGCAGAGCCCAACGGGCACCCGCACTACCGCAGACTGGGGAACCTGGGCACCCGGGCCACCCGCGGCGGAGACCGGCGGGCAGCGCTTGGCACCTGCTTCGCCCCAGCGCGGCCGAGGGGGCGGAGGTGCGAGCAGCGGGGAGGAAAACCGAGCTCCCGCTGCCCCCGCGCTCGCTGCCGGCGGGGCAGCCCAGCTCGCTTCCCGGCTGCCTGCGGCAGGGGAAAAGCCACTGAGCGCACCGTGCCCCGGCGGCTTTCCCCGCACCGCCGGCCGTTCAGCCACCCTCTTGCCTGGAAAAGCCGGCGCCACGGCCGCCTCCCGGGAAAAGAAGTAACGATGCCAAGGGGCAGCGGGCACCCCCGAGGCGGCGGTGCCCGGCGTGAGTCAGCCCCATGTGCCCGCCCGCCCACAGCGCGGAGCCCCTCCGCCCGGCCCCTACCTGCTGGCTGCCCTCGGCCGTCGCGCTCTGGGACAGCGCGCTGCCCCCCGCCGCAGCCGCCGGGACGGCGCACGACATCCCGGCACAGCGGAGTCGCCCGCAGGGCTCCCCCGGCCCGCGGGGGGTGCGGGTCGAAGGGAGGGGAGGGAGAGAAATAGAAGGGCAGGTCGGG
>VYZS01047412.1:27802-49282 GCA_013400695.1 Neodrepanis coruscans
CCGGGGGCGGAGCTGCCGCCCCGCCGCCCGCATGGCCGTCACATGGCGGCAGCCGCGCCGCGCCTGGGAGCCCCGGATCGCCCGCGCCCCTGTCCCCTGCTCACCCCCGGGTTTGAGTCCCCCACGCCCGCAAGAGTGTCCATCTCCCGGGACCGCCGAGTCTGCTCAGCTCCCGGGAGCCGGGGGAAAGCCCGCACCGTCGGGGCACGGCGCTGCCGGCCAGGACCTGCCTGTAAATCCCCGGGAGAGCCCCAGCCGCGGGGGCCGGCTGGGCTCGACGCCCCTCCAATTCGTTCTTTCGCCTGCAGAAATAAACTTCTCCCCAGTTTCTCTTCTCCCCACATTTCCTCCCGACGGCGGTGCCGGGAGGCCAGGTTGCTCCCGGGAGCCGCCCGTGCCCCCTGTGTGTTCCCCCCTCCCGGCGCTCGGAGCGGACTCACCTCCGGCCGCTCCTGCCCGCCGCGCTCCAGCGACATCGGCTCTCCAAAGCGGCGGGAGCTTCAGATATGGGACAGCCGGCTCAGCCCCGGGTCATGGGCGTTAGGACACGGCATCCGTGCTGGGATAAAGAGATTTTCACTTTCGCTACTCGCCCTGTTCCTTTAAATAATAAGGAAATGCCACAGACTTCTTGTAAAGGCGAAGCCAGACAAGGACTGCTGAAAACACAATTGCTGCAGACAAAAACCTCTCTGTTCCACTATTCAGTCGAGTGTATTTTAACAGACTGAACAATGTTTCTTTTACCCCTCGAAACACCTTCCTTGCATTTTAATTGTACTGTTACCTTGGGTTTCTGCTCTGAAAGGGGGGTGTTTGCGCTGACAAGTACTTCAGTAACATCCTGGCTTCTAGTGCAGAAGTATCTGTAACGAATGTGCCCTCGTGGCTGTGCTTAACTCATAGGGGCAAACACACGGCCATGTGAGGAGTGTATATGCCCCCAAACTGCTTGGCAGTCAGTCATAAAGCCTCAGGTATCTTAATAAATCAGATACTTCCCTATTTTTCTGGTTTCCTTAGAAGCCTGAGTCACTCAGCTTAGATGAAGATGAGGTTAAAAAGTTTGCAAAGTGAGTAAATATAGACTGTCCTTTCAGGAAGGTCTGGCTAACAGTTCATGCTCAAGGGGAGAGAAATGTGCTGCCCAACAGTCCAAGAGTCAAACTGAAGTTTGTGCCCTGCCACAGGTTTCCTGGTGGGCTCTGGGACCATCAGCATGACTGAAAGACCTGAGCATGACTTCCCCAGTCGGGAGCACTTCTCCCCAGCTGTTCCACCTCAAAGAAGCTTGTGTGTCCATCTGTTCCAGGCTACCCACAACTTTGCTTTTGCACTTTCTCAGAGCTCCTCCAATCCCAGAGGAGCTCTGAGAATCAGTGAGTCTTCCCCACCCTTATGGCCATGGAGACTATTAAGAGAGATGGGCACCCTCACCAAACTACCCTGACCTCAGCTATGTCCCCAGACTGCACTGGGTTGGTCTCCCATGCATCTTACAGGACGTTCCCTGATTTCTTTAAAGCAGTTTGCTTCTTTCTCCCTTCCTTTATCTAACGTGCCAAGAGCAGGATGTTCACCAAGAGGGTGCTCATGGAGGTGGCAGGTGTGGGTTCAGCGGCATTTTCCAGCTGACGGGATGCAAAGCAGCATATCCCAGAAGGCAGTCCAGTCCTAGTCACCTGGCAGTGAGTTGTTAGAGGGTGAATTGCTCCTTTGAAACAATGGAACAGTCCAATTTTGCACTATGTCTCATGCAGGTAAAGAAAAGGAGTGTGGACACAAGCAGAGATTCAGTTGGGACAGTTGCTTGAAAAAAAAAAGCAGCTGGGCTCTTACTGCCTTTGTATCTTAAGCATAGTTGAAATTAACAGGACTAGGAGCTGGTATTTTCATAAGCTCAGGGAACAGGTATAGTTTTTTGCAATGAAACCTATGAACCACGCAGACAAAACACCTCAACAGCCCTTCACTGTGATCTGTGAGAAAAAAAGCCTGTTTCACAGAGGGACTTTGAACTGACCCCACATGAAACTCCTGGGCTGCTCCATGAATGGCACCCACACAAGCGGGCTACCTGACAGCATCAAGTCCCCAGCAGCTCACCAAGAATTTGTTAGTACTAAGTACCTATTTCATTGAATAACTCCCAGCAGCTGCAGGGTAAGGGTTTCAGGACACCACAAATATGGGACAAGTCAGGGGAGAGTACCCTTAAGCCTGAATAGCGTGCTCTTATTCAGAACAAATGGTAAAGGAAATGACAAGTCAAAATTTGCTTGTGGGAACAAGTTTCTACTTAGTATTAAAGCTATCTATGGTACATCTGTAGAAATGCCTACACAGTAATTCCAGGTAGTGCAGCAGTAAAGGCAGAGCATTTCTGTGCAGAAGAGAAAACAAGCCCAGAAAGCAGCCTAGTCAGCTGAGTTTACATTTTATAATGGCAATTTATCAGTGATTTTTGTCTGCACTGAAGCAGCCTACACACATGCAGACTAGAGGCACTGACTGCAGCTTAACACAGCACGGCTCCTCTGGAGAACGGCACATAGCAAAACCGGGGTGCTGTTAGTGCCCACATAAAGATTTCTGGAAGAGGAGCTTCCCTGCACCATTTGTAATCTCCTTTGTTCAGAAACTGGACACAGCAAAACTGTATGGGGATATCGCTCCAATTTCCAAGTTTTTCTTGGGTGGGGATGGCCCAGCCTCGCCTCCTGAACAGTAAGCACCTTGCAGACAGTACAAACTAATGAACAGTGTGATGTGCCATCTCATCCCAAAAAGCAGAGAAATTCAAACTCAGTTTGCAATTGTTCCCAACCATCCATCACTGTTGACCTGTCTTACAAAGTTCAAAGGCTATATAAAGAAAAACTACCAGACATTTCTTGATGCAATACTGATGCACCCCAAGTTAAAAATAAGTGTGGACGTTGTGACATTTCAGTAGAGGCCACACTTGTCTTGCACAACACTGCCAATTCCTATGAAAAGTTAACTGAAGGACAAAAGGCTCCTGGAATGGGAAAAAATTAAGTGTTTTATCTATTTCTACCAGTGGGAAAAACACACCTCAGGCACAGCTAGTTGCAGGCATCAGTGCTGTAGAAATGTCTAATAAACATTTAAAAATGACCTGAACATTCAAATGTTGAGTGTAGCTCATCACAGAACTTGCTTTTAAAGGGAGGTCCTCTGACAACTTCCACTGCTGCTTGGACAAAAGTAGCCATCAGAGATTTTTAAATTTGAGTATATGCTACACTTAGAATCTTAATTTATCTTTCTTTCCACTATTCATTTGGCCAGTGTTTCCAGACGCATTTGCTTTCTTTTCCACTCAGGTGCAGTTGAAAAAAGGGCGATGGAGCAAAGCCACTTACTTCATGAACACACACTGTAGTGTGATCCATTAATTCACTTTTTCTTAATCCACAGAGCTCACTCTCCTTATTTTGTAAGGCATTTGTTCTACTTTGGCCATGTTTGACAGCACCCCATCGAAGACATGCACCTATTTTCTGTACTTTGCTATTATTTGCAGAGAAGAGCAGAGAATCTTGCTACTTACAGAGAAAATGTTCCAATACTATAATGGTAGCCATGCAAAATCTTGCAGGGCTCGCTTTAGTCTAAGAACACTCAGAATATTGGTGGATCTTCATGAAAGAAGCCGTGGTGGGGATTTTCAATGCCATACAGAGCACAGGCACTCAAAGCAGCTAAAATAGCAAGCTGCTGTGTGAAAAGCTGTCTCAGTCACACGTTCCACAGCTTTGCAGCTCCAGTCTCTCACATCCTGTCCTCTTACATTAGATGCTTTGCAGCCTTGAGATTAATAAGAGTTGTGAATTCAAAGGCAGTAAATGAACTACTTCAGTTACTTAAGCCAAAACTTAACTCAGATTCTGAAGTACACTCACTGCTCAATCGCCATCTATTCCAGGATTAGAACTGACATTACCTGAAACTTTGATTTTCCTTAATTGATTTAATGTACTTTGTATAAAAACACACATTTGTATATACAAGGACAGTAAAATATTTACATATGATTACACACACAAAGTCTCAGGACAGATGCTCACCTTTACAAAATAAATGATGCTAAAAGCTGTCATGTTTTTTTGACAATTTTCAGTCTCTTAAACATTAAGTTGGACGTATCCTCTTACCTCAGTATATTTCACCAAAAAAGCATCTAAACCCCCCCNGGTCTCCCATGCATCTTACAGGACGTTCCCTGATTTCTTTAAAGCAGTTTGCTTCTTTCTCCCTTCCTTTATCTAACGTGCCAAGAGCAGGATGTTCACCAAGAGGGTGCTCATGGAGGTGGCAGGTGTGGGTTCAGCGGCATTTTCCAGCTGACGGGATGCAAAGCAGCATATCCCAGAAGGCAGTCCAGTCCTAGTCACCTGGCAGTGAGTTGTTAGAGGGTGAATTGCTCCTTTGAAACAATGGAACAGTCCAATTTTGCACTATGTCTCATGCAGGTAAAGAAAAGGAGTGTGGACACAAGCAGAGATTCAGTTGGGACAGTTGCTTGAAAAAAAAAAGCAGCTGGGCTCTTACTGCCTTTGTATCTTAAGCATAGTTGAAATTAACAGGACTAGGAGCTGGTATTTTCATAAGCTCAGGGAACAGGTATAGTTTTTTGCAATGAAACCTATGAACCATGCAGACAAAACACCTCAACAGCCCTTCACTGTGATCTGTGAGAAAAAAAGCCTGTTTCACAGAGGGACTTTGAACTGACCCCACATGAAACTCCTGGGCTGCTCCATGAATGGCACCCACACAAGCGGGCTACCTGACAGCATCAAGTCCCCAGCAGCTCACCAAGAATTTGTTAGTACTAAGTACCTATTTCATTGAATAACTCCCAGCAGCTGCAGGGTAAGGGTTTCAGGACACCACAAATATGGGACAAGTCAGGGGAGAGTACCCTTAAGCCTGAATAGCGTGCTCTTATTCAGAACAAATGGTAAAGGAAATGACAAGTCAAAATTTGCTTGTGGGAACAAGTTTCTACTTAGTATTAAAGCTATCTATGGTACATCTGTAGAAATGCCTACACAGTAATTCCAGGTAGTGCAGCAGTAAAGGCAGAGCATTTCTGTGCAGAAGAGAAAACAAGCCCAGAAAGCAGCCTAGTCAGCTGAGTTTACATTTTATAATGGCAATTTATCAGTGATTTTTGTCTGCACTGAAGCAGCCTACACACATGCAGACTAGAGGCACTGACTGCAGCTTAGCACAGCACGGCTCCTCTGGAGAACGGCACATAGCAAAACCGGGGTGCTGTTAGTGCCCACATAAAGATTTCTGGAAGAGGAGCTTCCCTGCACCATTTGTAATCTCCTTTGTTCAGAAACTGGACACAGCAAAACTGTATGGGGATATCGCTCCAATTTCCAAGTTTTTCTTGGGTGGGGATGGCCCAGCCTCGCCTCCTGAACAGTAAGCACCTTGCAGACAGTACAAACTAATGAACAGTGTGATGTGCCATCTCATCCCAAAAAGCAGAGAAATTCAAACTCAGTTTGCAATTGTTCCCAACCATCCATCACTGTTGACCTGTCTTACAAAGTTCAAAGGCTATATAAAGAAAAACTACCAGACATTTCTTGATGCAATACTGATGCACCCCAAGTTAAAAATAAGTGTGGACGTTGTGACATTTCAGTAGAGGCCACACTTGTCTTGCACAACACTGCCAATTCCTATGAAAAGTTAACTGAAGGACAAAAGGCTCCTGGAATGGGAAAAAATTAAGTGTTTTATCTATTTCTACCAGTGGGAAAAACACACCTCAGGCACAGCTAGTTGCAGGCATCAGTGCTGTAGAAATGTCTAATAAACATTTAAAAATGACCTGAACATTCAAATGTTGAGTGTAGCTCATCACAGAACTTGCTTTTAAAGGGAGGTCCTCTGACAACTTCCACTGCTGCTTGGACAAAAGTAGCCATCAGAGATTTTTAAATTTGAGTATATGCTACACTTAGAATCTTAATTTATCTTTCTTTCCACTATTCATTTGGCCAGTGTTTCCAGACGCATTTGCTTTCTTTTCCACTCAGGTGCAGTTGAAAAAAGGGCGATGGAGCAAAGCCACTTACTTCATGAACACACACTGTAGTGTGATCCATTAATTCACTTTTTCTTAATCCACAGAGCTCACTCTCCTTATTTTGTAAGGCATTTGTTCTACTTTGGCCATGTTTGACAGCACCCCATCGAAGACATGCACCTATTTTCTGTACTTTGCTATTATTTGCAGAGAAGAGCAGAGAATCTTGCTACTTACAGAGAAAATGTTCCAATACTATAATGGTAGCCATGCAAAATCTTGCAGGGCTCGCTTTAGTCTAAGAACACTCAGAATATTGGTGGATCTTCATGAAAGAAGCCGTGGTGGGGATTTTCAATGCCATACAGAGCACAGGCACTCAAAGCAGCTAAAATAGCAAGCTGCTGTGTGAAAAGCTGTCTCAGTCACACGTTCCACAGCTTTGCAGCTCCAGTCTCTCACATCCTGTCCTCTTACATTAGATGCTTTGCAGCCTTGAGATTAATAAGAGTTGTGAATTCAAAGGCAGTAAATGAACTACTTCAGTTACTTAAGCCAAAACTTAACTCAGATTCTGAAGTACACTCACTGCTCAATCGCCATCTATTCCAGGATTAGAACTGACATTACCTGAAACTTTGATTTTCCTTAATTGATTTAATGTACTTTGTATAAAAACACACATTTGTATATACAAGGACAGTAAAATATTTACATATGATTACACACACAAAGTCTCAGGACAGATGCTCACCTTTACAAAATAAATGATGCTAAAAGCTGTCATGTTTTTTTGACAATTTTCAGTCTCTTAAACATTAAGTTGGACGTATCCTCTTACCTCAGTATATTTCACCAAAAAAGCATCTAAACCCCCCCTCCATTTACTGTGTATGAATTGTTATATATTAGACATGGGTATTTATTGCAAGCACATGCAACATAAACCAGAAAAATTATGAACAGGTAAGGCACAACACTCAATCTAGTACTAATGTGCAATCCTCTAAGTACTAATAGGTAAAGAAAAAAGTCAGCAAGCTCAACTGAATGCCACTTACTGGTAGCCTGTACTGATCTTCAAAGTTTAGTCAAACATCACAAAAGTGCAGATGACCCAAGTCAAGATCCTATAATGTGCAGAAATATAGTCCAGGAAACCCCCAGACTGCATAATTGGATTACACGAAATGAAACATTGGACCCTATGATGTCAATGGTTCAAATCCTGTTCAGAAGAGCACACTGCAAGTGAACAGATACAATCCCTAAACATCCAAATTTAAATAAACATAACTATAAATAAGTCCGGCTAACCTACATTCAGGAAAGGTAGAATAGCAAGGACCAATGTCACATTTGTGCATGGATTTTCTAAAAACTCTACCATGGCAAATCTGATGTTTTCAATATGCTCCAGTGTGAATTTATTTATTAAAATAAAAGCCACCTGACTCAGTAACTAATGAAGGTGCTTTAGGAGAACTAGACATTCACCAAACCTCTTTAGAGACATGCTGAACGTAAATAAGCATTCAGTGGTTTCCTAAAGACTGCCCACATACACAAAGCATGCACACAACCTCTGAGAAGCGCAAGGACTCAAAACTAAGTGCTGCAATATAAGAGCAAAAAAATGAGAGTTAAATGGCAAATACACTTGCTGGATGTTGGATGTTACTGGTATGCATAGGCTTTCATATACCATCAGCATGACAGCAAAAACAGAAATATTTAAAAAGGATCAAAGACAAATTAAGGAAGCTCCCAGATATAACACTGAGGGGAGAGTTTTGAGAAAAAAGATGAAGCACACGGAACAAGAATAAAACTGGGATTCCAATCCAAAAATACAAATTGAGAAATTCATGTGCTGAGAGCAATCTTCCTCCCACGAAGTGGGTAACGCCTTCTTCCTGGTGAATCCGCAGCTTTTCTTTTTAGCAAAATATAAGGAGTTTTACTGGTATCAGCATCTGTTGGTGTGACTTCTCCTGGTGGTGCAGAATTTTGGACATTCTTTTCCTCCTTCGCCTTGCAACCAGCAAAAACTTCTTGCTGCAGCTTGTAGAGTTCCAAGGTTGGTTGCCAAGTTAATGCCTGGGAAAAACCTTCTGCTCTTTCTATGAGTTCTGGAAGAGACTGCAAAAACAAACCCAAGTATCTCAAGTTACATGGGAAAAGTAACAGTTGCAATGAATGAAATATGTTAATTGGATGCTGACAGGCACAAAAGTTTTCATGTCTGCAGAGACAATTCTCAGGGTGATGGGTGAAGGTTGGGAATGCAGAGCTACCACCCTAATAGTGATGAGAGTCTGGGCTCAGAAGCCATGCAAGTATGCCAAGTTTAAGTGTTCTCTCAGGACATTTCTAAGCTAAGTACAACAGCAACACCACAACTGATGCCTAAGCAGGCACTGAAGTAATAAATGGCACACTCTGTATGATGTCATACAGGTCTTCAAAATATGTTTTAGTTTTCAGATGCTGCAGGTTCCAAAATCTCTGCAAAAAGTGTATCTATAGCTACACTATAGTATCTATAGGGTAATCTTCCTGACTACTATGTGAGGGGGAATGCTTTACAGACAAATTCAGCAGTTGTACACACACAGACTTTTTTTGTACTACAAAGATGATGAGTTAGAACTCCTGTTTCGTGACATCTTATCAGATCAAGAAAATAAAAGCATATCCTCTTGGAGCACACAGGGATCTCACCTTCATGGCTCCGCTGATCTGTTTGGATGCCATTTCTGTCACCTGCTTCAGATGTGCGATGTAAGCGTCTACAGAAAAACATAAAGTCCAAATGAACTTCCAAACTGTAACTCCCTCCCTCTCCTACCTGCCACCAGAAATCACGTAGAAAACCAGTAGAGTCCCTGTATACAACTTAAACTTGCAGCACATGACAACCCTAACCATTATAGCACTGAGGATGAGAGCTGCTGTGGTTTGTCTTGCTAGTATTGTTCTTCATCACCCAAAATGCAGTAGTGTCTAGTAGTCTCAACCACAGCAAGCCACAAAGTTCTTCCCTAGAAAATCTACAGCTTATGCAATACATGAGACACAAAGACAGTATTTAACACAAAGGAAAAGAACAGTTGTAAAAAAATAACTAATTATACAAAAAGATTTGTTTTCAAAACATTCAAGCTCACATTACATTTGATAAAAAACACACAAAAGAAGGGGAATAAACAGAACACTGGAGAAAATGAGATGAAGGAAATCCATTTTTAAGGGGGGGAAATAAATAATCTTGTCTTTAACAAGTTGGCCTTTACAATATAGGCTACATTTTTAGTTCTGGCTTAGCTTAGCAAGCATTGCCATCAAAAAGAACCAAGCATAAACAACATGAACAGCATTAATTCTTCTGTGCTAATTAGGAAAGAAAGAAAAAGCAGCTTTCACGAACACTGGAGCAAGGCAGCAGGTGCAGAACACTGGGAAGAATAAGGCATATATTTGATTGCAGGAACAACATGACAAGATCATCAACAAAATAATTCTTTATTCAAGAGTTAAATTATAATTAGATGTTCTCCACTATCCACAGAACTTAAAATGAGCAGGCTGGCAAACTTCTGGGAACTAGGCAGCCTCACCTCCACTACTATCAGTTACCTGTAGGGTTTCACTACTGCCTGCAGTAGGACACAGTGTCAGATGGTGCACACACCCCTCAACCCTGCCAGGGTTAAACACAGCCTTGTGCTCTGAGCTCAGCCTCACTACTGTTGCTGGAGATAATTTAAGTCAGTCATTGTATTCTAGCACAGGGTTACTGTTGAAAGGGTGACCTGCTGAAACGTCCTAAAGCAGCAGGAGACAGTGTTTGTAAAACTGTCAATGTGTCCAATGTGCTGATCAGACACCATTTAGGAACACTTGATCCATATATGAACATGAATACTAAAATGTACCATCATTCAGAGTTTAGAAGAATACAGCCCTAGAGCAGCCTCTTAAAACACACCACAGAGGCTTATGGATGGACATTCTCTAAAAGAATATATCCATAATGAAGCATTCTTACAGTAGAGTATGGGGACAAGAGAGGTGGCCCCATAAAATGGCCAGAAATAAGTTAAGTAAAAGTAGAAATAATTATTTGGATTATTATACAGAATGGCTGACACACAGTTAAGTGAAATCTGCCTGCAGGAGTTCAGCTTGACACAGATGGCATTATATTCCTCAGTGTTAAAGGCTTTCCAAAACATAGGGAAATGAAAAAAGGAAATGAAAGGTATTGAGTAATCTAAACATTTTTGGTTTCTGGCCACTGCACTTGCTAAACTGGGATACATAAACTTCCCAAACACTAGACAATACTAAAATTCAGTACAAACTCCATGCTATATTTGTTACAACTTTGCTATTACCAAACCTAAAAAGACAATAACATAGTGCAATCTATTACTAACTTTCAAGAAGGAGTTGATTCACATCAGGAGAGCATAGATCTGGACACTAGAAACCAAAAGGAACCCAGAAATGAAGTGACACTCTCTACAGCTCCTGCTAGCTGCTCTGCTGCACAGGCTGGCATTTCTGGAAGCACTGTCTTCCATTTACAAAGAGGAAATGATCCCTAGAATGAAGTCAGATCAGCAGGGTGAGAACTGGAAGACTAAGCTCAGCTTCTCAAACTTTTAGCACCACTGCTTGTTACACCAGCTTTACATCATGAGCAGTAATGTGTAGTGGAGGTTCTGTAACCAAGCTTTTCAGAACTGCGCTGGTAAATTCTGTCATTTTCCTGTACTTAAGAACAGACAACACAAAACTTTCCATTTCTTAAGGCCAGTCTGAAGAAAGCACACCCCACTGCACACCCCACCACCTTGTTCCAAGGAGTTTGCACAAGGCATCTGTCAAAAGCATGCAGCAAACGTAGGATGTTGTTTGCGGTTTCATGCCTCCATCCACCCTTACAAATGACACAGGCAGGATAAAATCTGTGTCCTATTTTGCAAGTTAAGAGAGTCATTGCTCCGATCACTGAGTACTGCACAACAGCTTTCAATTCCCTGAAGAAACTGACTGATTAGGAAGAGGGATTGAAGCATTTCTAGTATTTATGTAAAAGAAACACAAGAACAGCCAAAGCATAATGTCAGTGATCCACCTAGTTCCCCATCTGGGCTCCACCAATGGAGAAGGAAAGAAGTAAGGAAACCTGCTGGGGGTAGCTCTGTGACAACTTCTACCCAATACACACACACACAGAGTGTCCAACTGCAGACAGCACTCACAACAAGAGAAATGGACACAAAACTGAGGCAGCAATGCACCCATTTATACCAAATTTGTAGCTATTTCAGTTAATTATTTCAACAGTCAGTAATTCTAAAAAAGTTTAAAAGAAAGAAATCTTGTTAAACATATATAGCTAGCCAGCCAAGTAGGCAGTGTTTCCTCAGTACAGCTGCCCTCCCCACGAAATCTTTACCTTGAGAAGGTGGAGATCTTATCTCTTCTGGAGTTACCACAGGTTGGTATTGTTTCTGCATATCCAAAAAAAAGAGAAAAATTCTGAAATACCCCCTTGGTTTAACAGGCCTCTAATACACACACAGCAGTCAGAACAATGGAGACAGTGGTGGAATTATAGATCAAGAATATATTAGAGGTTCAGTTACTGAAAACAGTACTCTGGTTAACACAGTTACTTTTGCTGTAAATGCATCTCCAGACTCTGCTTTAGTTTGCAGAATTTTAATTATTCAAGCACAAGAACAGGAATTCAAGCAATTCAGAAGGAGCATTGCCACCTGCTCCAGGACTGAGGAACAACAGCTGCTCTGCCTTCTAGGGAGCCATTCAAAAAACCATTGTGCTTTCACAGAGCCACAAACTCCAACAAAGGGTACATTAAGACAAAAAGCTAAGAAAAAGAAAACTATTGAAATTATTTCATTCTAGCCCTGCAATTACTTATGCAAAAGTAAGAACACTCTACTTCACAAACTGTGGGTCTCGTGACTTGGCATCAATTAACTGTGACATGAAAGAATTAATAATAAATGAATACAGCCAATATTTGGTTATATTAAAGGTGGAATTAGATGTACCTAATAGGGAAGAAGGAAACAAAGCAAAAACATGGGAACACAAGTTGTATCATCTGCAAGTTAGCGTTCTCCACTTCAGGAGCTGTCCCTCAATCACCTTCAAGCAAAAGCAAGTAAGAGGAAAGCTAATTATTCCTCCCTGTAGTTTTTCCAGAGATTTTTTTTCATATTTCACACATCTTAGCAGTAGAACAAACATTGCCTGCATTAGCCTCAAACACTACAGAACATATTGACCAAAAACCCACAGAATGACCTCTTGATTTGGCAATTACAGGGACATCACAGTACATGAGTGGTTCTCTCCAGATAAAGCACATCTTCATAGCTGCTCTCTGTGCCTCAGAAAACCTGAATCACAGGATTAACTAGGGTCAAGAAAGAACACCAAAAGCAGGGAAATCTCTAGTACCTTCACAGAAGTAGCTGAGAGAGAAAAAAAAAGACACTTCATTTACAGAGATTGATTAAAGTTTCTCTATTTCTATATATATATACTTACAGAGATAAACTAAATTTCAGCCACTTTTAATTAAAATAAATCTAGTTGTGGTGGTGTAAACTTTGAAGAGATTAGAAAGAGTAAAAAGGCAGCATGAGAGGCATGCTAAATAACTAATCCACCTTGGGACTCCAGTAGCACATAGCTTTCCTTCTGCAGAAAGGTTAAGAGGCCTTGTTAAATCTTGGCGTTCTGCAAGAGCATATTTTATTTTAGTTGATTTTGTTTGTTTTACATACTTGGTATAATGACAAAACAGAGAGACCACAAAAGGCAATACATATTAGAAAATATCTCAGGTTTAAGACAAATGTACCCATGCACTTTTCCTTACTGTAAATCATCTCTGCCTGGCTAACCTAGAGAGTTAATGTTTGTCAATTTTAGTCCTCAGAAATTAAATGCAGGCTCTTAGCAACCTTTTAAAAAAATCCCTGTCTTCTCTAGTATAGAATAACTGAAGTTGGACAGGGCCTCTAAACACCCTACTGACAGTAGGGACAACTACAGCAGGTTGATCAGAGCCTGAATGACTCAATGGATGAAGACTCCAAAGTTTCACTGGGCAACCTGTGCCAGTGCTTGCCTCTTGTCCCTTTTTTTTTGCCAAAGGAATCCTAATTAATCAGGAGGTAAGTAAATGGTAGGCCTAATGTAACTGCAGGGAAGAAATCTAGCAACCAAGGACATGTCTGGGTTATTTAATGCTAGTAATTACGTTACAATGAATGCCAAAAAAACCCCACAGAAATTACTGACTTATTCATTAATCCACACTGGTTTTTTTTCCTTTTTTCTTTCTCTCTTTCCTGAAAGCGCCTATTCAATTTAGTTACTAGCTCAAAAACGTGCTTAGGAAGTCACAAACATTTTTTTTTAACAGCCATATACTGCCATGATACTACCAATATGTGTGTCCTGCAACATTTAATGCTCCAACCAGCCCTCAGGCAAGGACTTCAGCAACATGTGACAAGATAACCTGGTGCAGGCTGGCTTGTAAATCAGAGTCACCACACTGAAACAATCTGCTTAAGTAATTTGCTGAGCTGTGACACACACTCAACTCACTCATAATCACAGTGCTCTGTAGTAATCCTCATTTTACTGAAAAAGCAATTAAAGCAAAATACCCAATTTAATTACATGACAAAGAACCACAAGCAACCATGGGAAGGAGCTTAAAGGTCAATATTGGATGATTTCTTCCAAGTTACACATGGTCAGCAGATACTACATGCAAAGTTCTCCTGGAAATCTTAAGTTACTCACCAACATCTTTTGCTCAGCTTTCATGGCTTGGATAGCATGCATAAGTATCTTTTTAGGCCACTGCTTACGCTTTGCTGCTGTCTCTACTATTAGTTCATCAAATTGATCTTCGAGAATTTTAAGGTTGGCATCTAAAAATGACAAACACACAAAGTCATTGTAGGAATTCCACTATTTTTTTTGAGACAGAAAATATATCTGAAGTAAAAAAATCATGCATTATCATCAATAAAGAGACAAATATGTGTCTTGAATCTCCTTGTTAAGGCAATATAGAAGTAAGAGCATAACTTGATGTTGGCCAGTTATTTTGAAGTAAATGAGCCTGGGTGGGGAAAGAGGAGGGAACCACCTGGAGAAAAAATAAAAAAACTATTTCTCTATGAACTCTGAATCTGTGAAGAAAGTCTTAAAAAGAAATAGCTGTCCTTTGAAGTAACTTGTTTTTCAATTGAGGAAAACCAATGCAAGATACAGCAAGAAAAACGGTTTATCTGTATGATTTACCGGTATTAAACCAACTCCAACTGTACAAGCAGTAATTTGAAGCCTGACTGATTTTATATCACATGGAGCACAAATGTCCAGTTTAAAATGACAAAATACACTGGTGTCCTAACGGAAGGTGGCATTCCAAAGCTCTCTGGGAATTCTGTGCATCCTAACAACATCTGCAATTACTAGTCACAACAAGCTTGCAAAAAAATAAACATGCCTGCTTTCAACACCTATGGCACCAGGGAATATGTGGTATCTGAAAGATTGTGCAGATTTCCAAATTCTTTCATCTTGCACACTCCTGTAATTTTTCTCCCTATTGGAAATCTAAAAAGTTGATGAGAACCTTGTTGCTTTGTTTTTTAATTTAATTTTGCAAATGTCTTGGCATTTAAATTCACTGCTGTTGCCACTAATGTGTTGAGTACAGCTTGCAAGCGTGCAATGTTTTCAATGTAGTGGTGAAGAGTGGATTTTGAGCACCCTCTCTGGGTCACTCTGTGCAGAATCAGATGGCTGCAAAACTGAGAAAGGCAAAATCAAGGTTTTAAGCGTCTGTGGGATTGTTTTGGTTGGTTGTTTTAGGATCATCACAAAATCATTTAAGCATAGACAAGAAAGACTTGGGCCACTGGTCAGCACTAACACAGAAGGCACAAAATGTCAGACCTCTTGGTGACTTAAACTGGATCAGAGACAGGCACCTGAGTAAATCTATACCAAATTAAAAAGCACAATGGAGTTCTTACACCTGCTTCATTCCAGCTGCAGGCAGATGACAGTACCTCAGTTTGGTATTTTGCATCATGAGGCCAGTGCATTTTTGACCTTGTAGTCAAAGGAGTTGGGAGCTTTATCACTCTAGAACTACAACTGCAAAAGGTTCATAGAATCAGAAAGTACTTTGGGTTGGAAGGGACCTTTAATGGTGCAACATGTGGGGACATCTTCAACTAGATCAGTCTGCTCAGAGCCCAGGTTTACTCTGAGTGTCCTGACTAAAAACCAGTTCAAGGAGCTCTTTCTCAATAGTTAGTTCAATGTATCTGTATTTTTAGATTTGTGTAACTGTAAGAAGCACCAAGCTGCAGGCAAAGAACATCTAATACCAACACAGTTGAGTAAATGAACCACACTGAAATTTTCTTTGGACACCAGATTACCAAGAATCTCCACCACTACTATCCAAAAGGCAGTACTACAAACACACTGTGCACATTACATACATTTCTATTATTACATAGCAATAATTTTCAACACTTATTTAATTAGTGTATTAAACAGCAGCGACAATCTCCTAGGGCCTGTCGATAGGAGCGTATCTTGGATATGCCCCCAGCCTTCAGCCTGGAAGGGCCCTCAGGAGGTCACTCAAGCCTCCCACTCACAGGAGGGTCAATACCCAGCCCAAACCAGGCTGCTCAGAGCACTTCTGTCCCTTTAGTTTTTGGAAGCCTCCAGTGCTGGAGACCACACCAGCTGCCTGGGTGGCCTTTTCCAAGGCACAGTTATCCTAACAGCGAACTTTTACTTCCTTACACTAACTCAGAACCTCCCCTTTCAACCCAACCCTTGCCTCTGGGCAAAACCAAACCCAACCAAAGCCAACCCAGCAGGAAAACTCATGGAAACCAACGCGCACCGCTCTGCAGCTGGAAGTCATCCTCCACCGCGTCCCAGGCCTGCCCGTGAAAAGTCACGTTCTCCCGCAGCGCCATCTCGAAGTTCTGCAAGACACAGGAGAGGTTGGGAATGAATCCATCCAGCCAGCCATCCCTCCCTCCCTCCATTCATCCCTCGGGAAGGGGGGGAAGGGCCCCTCCTTCCTCACGGCTCTGCCCGAGCCCCCCAGCAGCGAAGAGCTGCCCAGCCCCGCCGAGCCCCGGCCCCCGCCGGTCGGTCCCACTCGCCGCTCACCCAGAGCAGGTCTGCCTCCGCGGCGGCGGCCCCGGGCTGCCCCTGCACCACGGCCCGCACGAAGGGCGCCATCAGCTCCATCACGGCGCCCAGCCTGTGCCGGGAGGAGCAGCGCACCCGCGGGTCCCGCCGAGCCGTGCCCGCCTCTCCCGCTCCCTGCTCCGCTCCCTGTCCCCGTCCCGTTCTCGCTCCCTTCTCCGTTCCCGTTCCCCGCCGCGGCGGCGCCATTTCCCGCCTGGGACGCGGGGAAAATGCCGGCCCGGAAGCGGAACCTGCGGTCGCCCCGCCCCGCCCGTGCCCGAGGGGATTGCGATGGCGGGGCCGGTGGACTGTCACTGTCACCTGGCCGCGCCCTGCTTCCAGGCGGTGAGCCCCGGGGGTGCGGGGGGTGTGCGGGGCTGTGCGGGCTGGGCGCTGAGGCGCTGCGTGTCTCCTGCAGGACGTGGGTGCCGTGGTGCGGGCGGCGGAGCAGGTGAGGCGGCCGGCGGGGACCCCCCTCCCGCAGCCCCGCGGCCCAGGGAGGCTCAGCGGGCCGGGGGTCTCCGTGTGCCGCAGGCGGCCGTGTCGGCGCTGGTCGTGGTGTCGGAGCAGGCGGCAGAGTTCCGGAACGTCGTGGAGCTCTCGGAGAGGTGCGGGGCCGGCGGGGGGTCCCGGCGCCCACCCGTGTCCCGGGAGCGGTGTCCGCGCCTTGGCAGGAGGGGACCTGACCTCCCCCTCCTCCTTCCCCTCCTTCTCCTCGGCTTTAAAGCTGGGTTCTCTGTGGTCTCTCACGCTGCCCATCCTTGTTCCTGTGCAGATTCCCAGGGTTTGTCTTGCCATGCTTGGGAGTTCACCCCGTTCAGGAGGTTTCTGCAGAAGAGCAGCGCAGCGTTACTCTGGAGGTAAAGCGCAGGCTGGGAAATACTGCTGGGACTCGCTGGGGCAGCAGACAGGTTGCTCCGGTCTGCCTGATTTGCCTTCACGTCTGCCCAGGGATTTTTCTGTGCCCTGTGATGAAGGAGACCCAGTGGAGCAAATCCCAGAGTCTCTCAGCACATCCATTTGTCTGTGTTTGTCCTAAAGCAGAATTGTTCACTGGAGTCAGCTGTCCCTGTTACTGCAGTGAAATAGCTTAAATAATCCCAAGTGGGTGCTTTGCTTACAGCAGACAGTGTTTGCAGATGTCCCTTTTTTAACTTGGAAACTGTTTGTGACCTTAGCCTGAAAAACTCAGGGAGCTGTCTGCAGCCATTCGATGTTACCAGACTATTTCTGGGCCTTGTTTTAATTGCCTCTTCAGCTTTTGTGAAAAAGGTAGCTAGAAATTAGGAGTACTTAAAGTAAGGGTTATATTTATATAATATAATGAAAGGGTTGTTAAGTAAAGAGAAGAAATCCTACAGGTTTCCGAAATCTGACCACACAACTCACAGTAATGGCAAGTTCTAAAGTACAGAACTTTAGAAGGAAAATCTAGCTTAATCATGCTGTTGGGTTCATAACCCTTCCCTCTTGTAAGGGCATCTTTTAACTTTTTCTTGCAGGATCTGGATGCTGCACTGCCACTTATAGAACTCTACAAAGATAGATTGGTGGGAATTGGAGAAGTGAGTAAAATTCCACAGTTTTTTTAGATCTCTTCAGAAGCAGCTGTCACCAAAATTACAAAAACTTAGTTAACTCTAAGATTTGTTGCTATCAATTTGAACAAGCACTTAAGTCTGATTTGTGATTCTCTTATGTGCTTTCCTTCTCAGATTTGCCTGATTCCCTCTTTTCCTTCACTGTCATTATTAGAATAGATTGAATTTTGGAGTAGTATGAAGATTGCATAATTATGCTTTATCATCTTATGCCTGAGGGCAGAGCCTTCCTGCCTTCTTCCCTGACAAAGTTAGGCTAAGCTGTGATTTCAGTACACCTCACTGACTTGTACAGTTTGGTTTTTTTTTTTTNGCCCATAGTATACATATTTTGAAATGCTTTGCAATTTTGAAGCATTTTTTTCCCTTCATATGTCTAATTATGGTTTTATTAAGTGTTAGGTCTGTAAAATTTTTTCCCTTCCCTTCTGTAGGTTGGACTGGATTTCACTCCCAGATTTGCCAGCACTGATGAACAGAAGGAAGGACAAAGACAAGTTTTGATCAAGCAGATTGAATTAGCAAGAAGACTGGATTTGCCTTTGTAGGTTTCATTTAGACTATTAGGAGATTTTTGTAAGGTCTCATTAACATGTGGAAATATTTTCTAGAATTTATAGTTACTGACTACAGAACTTTTCTTAGATGGATTAAACTGGCATTAGTGTCCCATCAGTCTCCAATTTGAGGTTTAATTATAGAATTTTCCCTATGTTTACACTTCAATACAGTCACCTTCTGTGTCTATCCTTTCTCTGTTGTTCCTATATCTTTACTAGCTACAATATGTCATACATATGTCTCTAGGTGTTTTTCCTGATAAAGGGTGTAATGGAGATTAATTATTTCCATCACAAACTACTGTTAGTTTGTTCATGTTTGCAAAAAAAAGTATTTGGTTGAATTTCCTGATGCCTCTCCTTGCTGTGCAGAAATGTTCATTCCTGCTCAGCTGGAAGACCAACCATTAATCTCTTGAGGGAACAAGGTATGATTTCAATGCATTTTCTCTGTCACAGCTTTTGTCAACAGAATTTCTTCATCTGTGCTTTGTCCTCACTTCAGTTTGTGTGTATGAAACCTGGTTGCAGTAGTGCAGAGGTTCTGTATTCATTCTTTGTTGGGACCAAGAGCTGACATCTCAGCTCTACTGTAACCCTGCTAATCATTCGTTTTGCGTCCTTTCTCCAAGGTGCTACGAAGGTATTGCTCCATGCATTTGATGGGAAGCCATCTGTAGCCATGGAAGGGGTGAAAGCTGGATACTACTTCTCCATTCCTCCTTCCATTATAAGGAGTGAACAGGTAACATTTTGTCCTGATTTTGGTGGGGATCTGCTCCTTCTCAGTGCTTGGGAATTGCTGACAGCTTATCCTGATGGCTGTTGAAACCAGCAGTACATGCATAGAGTTACTATAACCTGACACTTCTCAGTACGAATCTCAGTTGCTTATAGCATTGCACGTTTTTACTTTGGCTAAATTTCCACCTTGGGCTTTTGCCTTAGGTAGGCTTCTGAGGGGAAGTTTTGGTTCAAAGAGCTCGGCTATTCTCAAGAAACAAGGTGGGGATTTTCCTCATTTTAGTGTGGTTTCTGGTGAACTCTTCTTTGGAAGCTTCTGATGCTGTACTGTTTTAGAGTAGGGACGTGACACGTGGGAAAGAACTAGTTTCTATCTCAGAGCTGTAGCGCTTTCTCTTCTAAATCCATTCACAATTGGCTAAGTTGCAGTCTTTTGAAAAAATCTGGTTATCACAAGGCATGCCCAGCAAAGAAGCAGCTAACTTGCTTAAAGATGGCATTGCTCAAGTTCAACCCTTGATATACTGAGACTGCTCTTTTCATTTCTATTCTGGGCTTTGCAAGCTTCTTATTTTGTGGTAGCAGTTTGTTTCCATCCTGCACCATCATCGCCTTCTGTGATAAGCTTAGCAAATGCGAAAAAGTTAAAGGCTTGATTCAAGTCGAGAAGTATGAGGAATGGAAATAGATGGGGATGAGGTTGGGAACTTGGAGGAAGGAAAGCAAACTGAGGTAAAAGCAGAGATGAGGAAAAGACACACAAATACTATATACACAGAAAATAGAAAACTAAAATTGCATTAGCAACTATAAATACAGTGTGTTTTCTGCTTTAATAAGTGTTTTCTGATTTAATAAGTAACAATGGATTCAGTGTTGAGATAATCATACTTCAGATATTAAAAAACAGGAAAACCCTAGTTTGAAGGGACTTGTTAAGCAGCTCCTGTTATACTTGCTTCCATTCAAAAATTGTTGATAAAATACGGACAGTGGCAACCAAGTTGCTTTTAAATACATGGAATGTCCTCCATAATTTTTTCCCACATGTTTAAGTGCATAGAGCATTTAATAATTATCTTATTTTTTTCAAGAAGCAGAAGCTTGTGAAACAGCTACCTCTGGAAAGTATGTGCTTGGAAACCGACTCGCCTGCTCTGGGCCCTGAAAAACAGGTAAATGATGAGGGAGAGAGACTTCTGTGTATGTATATCCAAACCCACATCTTATTGAGGTCAGGTACTGGCACCAGAGAGTGAAGTAGTGTATGCTTGGATACAAGCCGTGAAAGAGGTTAGCAAGGGAATAAGAATAGATACAATGCAGTTTTTGTTGCACACATGCCACAATGTAACTGAAGTTGTGTCAGGAAGTACTGGCTCTGAAGGGATCTGTAACTTGGTGTGTTTGTTTGTTTTCAGGTAAGAAATGAACCCAAAAATATTTACATTGCTGCAGAATATATTGCCAAAATTAAAGGAATTCCAGTGGAAGAAGTTATAGAAGTGACTACACAGAATGCACTAAAAGTATTCCCCAAACTTCGGAACTTTCTTCGGATATAGATTCAGAAACTGAAACATAGAATATTGCAGAAAGTATTATTTATGGTATAATTAATAAAACTAACATGCATCTTACGTTGAAGTGGAGTTTTGCTCTTTCAAGGTTCAAGAAGTGTTATACAGCTGCATAGGGTGAAAATATGCACCATATTTATATCGTGAACGTGATAAAGACACGCTGTTTATTTGCATCTCTCATGTCTCAGAACAAATACTTTGTAAAGAAGAGCACCATGAAATTATGTGTTTAGTTTCTGAGGTTCCTTGCTCAGCTGCTCCTAGTCCGGGAGATGGATAATGTGCGGTGTTTAATGTGCAGTCCTCTTCAGTCCATATTTCTGCTGACTGAAAGTCACACAGCTGTGGGCCCACTCATGATACAAAAGCTCCTGTAAGGATTTGCAAACTACACATCTCTTTCTGAGCTGTTAAAAAACTCCTAGCTGGATGGACATTCTATGTATGTTGTGCTGACTGAGCTCTGTGAGTAGTGCAGAAGCAACAGCTTTCAAAATACAGTCAGAAGGAAAGAATTATAGCCTTTCTACTCCTTTCCCGTTGTATAAAGTAATTTAACAGTAGCCAAGATCTTAGCTGTTTTAAGAAGAATTTGCTTTGGTTTTTTTTTT
>VYZS01047413.1:0-18301 GCA_013400695.1 Neodrepanis coruscans
CCCGCACCGCCATTGCCCGCACCGCCGTTGCCCGCACCGCCGGCGACCGCGCCGCCGTTGCCCGCGCCGCCAGCGCCCCCACCACTGGTGCCCCTGCCACCAGCGCCACCGGGGCTGCGACAGCGCCAAGCTCCGACCAAGGATGGCTACGCCACCCGGCGTGAATACGGTGGGGGGAGGGGGCCACCACACCAACGCCGCGGGTGGGGAACGCAGCCATGCCGGGCTAGCCCAGCGCACACAGAGACACACACATAGCCCCCCCCACACACACACCCTCCCCTGTGCCAGGGGGGAAAGGGGGGGAAAACAGCTTTATCTTCTAAACCACAACAAACAGAAAAATCTCAATAGCATACTGCTCAAGATAGAAACTTGCATTCTGAACAGGGGAAAACCATACTCAGTTCTTAAATGACTAAGTATGGAATTGTTCTGTAACACTGAATTCGCAACGTTGAAAAAACGTTAATCTCACAAACAAAAGACAAGGCTACACGAAAAGCAACTCATCCCTGTGCTGTTACTAATGATAAATGTGTGTGCTCTCAGCCTTGGCAATACAATGCATTCTCCCCAGATGAACAATATGCTCAAACAACCAGGCTCCAAGACAGGAAATGGGACAATTTATTTCATCTTTATTTAATGGTCAGCAAACAACACATTACAATTAAAGCAGGTCCCATCTTTCATGCCGTGCATGGGCCTTCTATGCATACACTGTAAAGTAAGAGGGAAATTTCTGAGAAAGTTCATCTGTAAAAATGACCTTTTACAAATTAATTTAAATGTATGTGCACTTGTTGAGACTACAGCTCGGACCACAAGTTCTTTCAAGGGAATAAGAAACTCCTTTGCTCCTCATTTGCCTCCTCTGGCTCATGTAGGCACTGAACAAAAGATGTCCTCTCCATTTATAGATCTGGTAGATAGTCAAGAATGGAAACAGGTGAAGCCATCAAGTCTACTGGCCAGTAACATGACATTCTTTACTAGTCTGCTACTGCTAGTTCAGGGCAGTAGCAAATTGCTTCTCAGGTGCACAAGTAGAATAATTGCTTTTTTCTGGGGGATGCTGCTGGAAGCCACTGATGCATGCTCACAAGACCACAGATTATGTCCATATGAAGAGCACCAAAGAGAGGAGTATGGTCATGAGACCTCCTCAGCACCGTCCTTTGGAGTTTATGCCTTCCTTGGAAGTTGTGCCTCTATTTCATCACACAGCCAACAAAAAAATCTTAAGGATAAATGAAGTTATTTCCCTTCTTTCCTATCACTAGAAAAAAAGATAAGGGTGGGTAATCAGTTATTCCTTATTACACTGGCTTCACATTTGTTTTTTCAGATTCTTCTCCCTATCATTCACTAGGAGAGAGAGCTGGTGAACCCTCTCATGCACTGCACTAGACTAGATGATAAAGGTGGGAGAGGAGGTCCACAAGGGTGGTCTTTGCATGCATACACTGGCAAGAGCTCTTCAGGCACTTAGTTAACTGAAGTTAGCTGAAATTGTCTGAAATTGAACCTTTTGAGCAATTCAGATGCCCAAACACACACACTTAGTGTCATTTCAGATGTCTTTACAGACATAAGACAGCTGCACAGGCCTGGTAGCCACAACACAGGACATACCCTTCCAGAATGTCAGCCAGACGCCAATACCTTAAGCACACAATGGCACCTGTATTCTGGCAACTGAATAGCTTTCTTCATCTAAGTTAGTTACTTAATCCATATGTATGGCCAACAGATAGAGACAGGCACCTCTGGAAAGCGATTCCTCCCATGCTGTGAGATACATATCCTAAACATCAGTTTACAGTTTTGCACTGACAGCACACAATATTCCCATACCCTCTTCCTTCTCCCTAGACATCAGTGTTCTTCAGAGATGGTGGCTTTTTAAGATGACATTCTATAAAGCAGATAACAGAACTAGTCCAGCTGAAAAATAGTGTGGGAAAAAAAACAATAAAGTTTGTTCCATATGGTTGTCTCCCACTGCCCTCAAATTAGGTTAATGCTTTTCAATATTGCATTTGAACAGCAGTATCGACCCATCAAGAGGAGAAACTTGGGAGCAAGAATGAGCAGCCAGAACAGGAATCGCTTTAAAGCAGCACTACTGACAACAGAATGTTCAAGAAACCACAGCTTTAGAGTAGATGTTTAACCTCCAGGAAGCTGAAGTCACCTGAGACGAAGCCCATCCCTCTTGTCAGGGAGCCTTGCTCATCTGGACACTTTGGACCATATAACCATTGCTTTGCCTCTCATAGTGAGGGCTTTCCTGTTAAAGAAAAGGGACATATACAAAGCAAAGCTTTTCCTGTGGCAGCAATGGGACCTGAGGCTTTCCCAGAGATTTGGACGGTTGTCCTGGACAGGTGGGTTTCTACTGTCATTTGTCACCTGACCACTGTACTACAGAACTTGGACTATATTGCTATTTATCATAGAAAACACAAACTTTTCCTCAGTAATTCCTCAGAAATACCAATTCCTTCAGCTCCCAAGAGGCTGATGCAGATTGACCACGTCACCTTGGAGTCCACTTACTTTACTTCCTAACGGTATACACTTCTCCTCCTGCTCCAAAGATGTCACCAAATATATGCATAGGCAGGGTGTCCAGGACTCAACATTTTATTGTAAATTAACAAAATTACATCAGCAGGTGCTGACAAGATTGCAACTTTTTTGGGAACACTCCATTAGTCTAATATGCAAATGATTTTGTTAACATGCTGTACCACAGTCCACAGTGCTTATGGGTTTCCCTACACAGGCTAATGATGGGAGAAGAAAATTAAATTCACAACATTTTCGTAAAAAGTTTACACACAGCAAAACTACAGACACGATATTACCAGCACAGGTTTAGATGAAACTCTGATTCCATTTATATAAACGGAAGCACTGCCAGTAACTTCAGGAGAAAAAAGGTGGTGAAAAAAACTCCACTAAACTAGTCTTTTCTGTAGAATTTGCTGATTCATAATTTTAAAAATGTTTTTTAAAGGCAAAGGTTCAGAAAGGTCTCCGGAACTCTTCACAGTCTGAGATCGGGGGTTTTTTTGATCATCAGCTCCTCTTTTCATGGGAAGAGTTAGGAGACAAGGATCCTCTTGAGCTTCCACCATCAACAGTAAAAATATACACGGAGAAGTATACATGGAGTAAAAATATATATGAAGAGATGTTAAGCATATTTTGTTTGTTATGGGTGGCTGAAGGCAGAAAGCCTTGCCTGATAATATCCAGGTTTTGTGAAAGTAAAATATCCAGTATTAAAGAAAGCTACAACAGTTACTTCATTTTATTTTATTGTGCCAATGGAAACCAGATACTTTCCGAGACTGACTGTTTTTGATATTACTATGTATTAAGACAAAATGCAGCATTTTCCTGCATCTGGCACAGAGCAACTGGTCCTTCAAAATCCCTAGAAGCTAAAAAGGTGCCTTGGGTTTATGTCCTTTGATTTTCTGTTTATTACAAGTTTTCAGTTTTAGTCAGATTCCAATACTGCATAACAATGAAGACTGCCTGCACAAAATACAGTGAATGATATTTACAGCACAAAAGAACACAATAGCAAAATTCAAATCTCCTCTAAAGAGTGAGCCTAGGGCTTCAGTGCTGGGTCATGGCTAGTTACAGAGAAAGTAGACCTCATCACACTAATGACCATTTTAACTTAGTTGTTTTACACAACACCCAACAGAAAAACAAACCAACAAAAACCAAACCAACAAAAAGAGTGTTTGATATCACAAACACATTCCTCTGTCCAGCAGAGTACATACTTAAGTTTCTAAAGTCTCCATCTCTCTGAGAGAGTAAGATATAATCTGGAAGCTATGAAGTCCTAATAGTCTGGCACAGTGCTTAAACTAATTATGTATAGACACAGCAGTTATGTGATTTCCAAATACAGATCGAGAATCTTCAGTTGGCTCAAGGCTGCACTGACTGACTCTTCTGCACATTGGTAAGAGACTTAGAAAAAGTACTAAGTGTTGCAATATATACAAATAGAAGAGAGGAACATGAGTTTGAATGGCTCCACATTGTGCAAAAACATAATAGCACACATCTCACCTGACAGGGGATTTGCATTTTTTAGTGAAATGCTCATAGGAACAACAGACTGGACCTGTTTTCCAGGAGTCTAGAGAACAGACCAGCAGTAATATTTGTCTTGGGGCTATTAAACCATAAAGTCTCCCCCTTTGTGTTCTTCCTCCAGCCACACACTGATTTTCTCATTTCCTGAAATCCAGCTGATTATACGTGTTGGGTAGCAACAATCTGATTTCTACAGAATCTCCTTACCTAGTCTTGCTTTGCAGTCAACTGATAGAAACTATTTGCTGCACTAACTGGAGCTTCTGCACCAAAGCAGAATGATTAAAATCGAACAAATAAACCAGAGCCCAGAAGTGCCTTCTTCTTCCTCTGGAGTATAAAGCGTGTCTAGACATCTATTTCAGACACAATCATTATGCTGCAAGTATTCAAAGAGGAGTCCCCAACTTATTATTATTTTAGCCCTTTATTTTTGTAACTTACACTGGCAAGAAAAATTTGGATTGAGACCTGTACAGATAGATAAGAGAAGGGTACCTCTTCTTGGATCCTTACTTTACTGTGACTCACCACATCTGCAGCCTCTCTAAGGAGGTTCTGCTTTTAGCAAGTACTTGAAGATCAGCAATTCATGATGGTGGTGTGGAGAAGATAGGCTCTAGGTCATGTTCTCTCCTACACACAGAACCAGGGATACATTCATCCCTAAAGATGCAATGAAAGACAGGTTATGTACAAGGTAGATTAGCTACCTTCTGGCCTTCCTCGTTTAAGAAGTATGTACAACATCTGAGTATCTGAGAATGTATAGGAATTTATGTGGCTTTTTGGTGCCATCTGAAAATAGCCATTTATGCAACTTCAAAAGAATTTCCAAAGCAATCTTTCAAAGCTGTCAAAGCTTGGAAACGTCTTCTTTTGAAAGACCATTTGAAAGAATTTTTAGAAAGTGTAACTACAGACTTTAATTTCTCAATCACATGATATATCTGTTTGCAACAGCATCTACCACAGTGCTTTCTTAAGAGCTATCAATAAATAATGGATGGCTCACTCATTTGCTTTAATTCTTTTTTAAAAAGTGAAGAGCCTCTAAGTATAACAAATTACCACATCATTTCTGATGTCCTAATGGAGTCCCCACTTAAATCAGTTTGAGATAAAAAAATCAGGAAAGTGCAGTGATCGGATTAGTTTTCCAAGCACTACAGTAAGATCGAAAAAATCAGAACCAGTAGTGAAATTACTTTACCATATTATATAAGGCTTTCCCTGAGCTCTCTGAGGCTATACTAGTCAATCCTTCACAACTGCTGCATTCTAGGCCCTGCACTACAAGTAGCAGCTTACAGTAACACACATCTTGATAAACTTTACCCATATGAAAGTTAGTCATTTAATCTAAGCTACTCATCGAGTCTCCCCCTACAATTAGTGAAGTGAAATAGGTATCTGGAGTGAACAAAATTGCTCCAGACTATTTTAAACGTTGCTCACCAACATGCTGACTGCAGCAGCAAAAACTGTTTATAAGATTTCCATTCCCTACCACTCTCAAGTCAATTTTTCACACTTTTTTGGTCCACTTTGCAATTCTCAGTCCTGCCATTACAGCTATTTATGGGACCATGCTTTAAATCCTACCACTGATTTGACAAGCATAAATAAGAGCCTTTATGTGGGGCAGCTCCTAATCAAGAAATCACTATACTGTTGAGTTTGGAAGGCACCTATTAAAATAATTTTTTAGCCCAAATGCTCTGCTCAATCAGGGTCAGTTAGACCAAGTTGGCTAGGACAGTGTCCTCTCAGGTTTTGAATATCAGGCTACTCTCTTGGGCAATCTGCTTTAAAGCATGACATTAACCTTAATTCTCATCCAGTGACTATGAAGTGTCTGGTTTCATGAGTCCTTTTGCTTCCATCAAAATACACACTACTACCAAGTGGTCTAGCCCAACATCCTCCATACTGTCTTCTGTGACCAGCAGTACTTTCGTTCTGGTAGGTGCAACAACAAAATCAAGGTCAAAATGATCTCAAGCTAAAACAATGAGTATGCTTGATAGTGCTTATATTCTGTTTGATAGTTTCCCTCACGAGTTCATCATGCAAGTATAGGAGCTTTGTGCTGACATAGAGAGAGTTTGACATGTAAGAGAGGACCAGACCATCCTGTCAGAGAGGCAGAGGGAAGACAACCAAATCAGTTCAGCAGTCTTGCAAAACCATATCCTTAATTCCCACAAGAGTCTCTCGTGAGGTTAAAAATAAGACAAATCCGTTCCATTTCCCTCTTCTAGCATGTCACCAGCAACAGCTGTACCAGCATATCCAAAGAGATGGAAATTGCAAATTCAGGAGCAGAAACTATTTAAGCCAGGTTTGCCACTCAAGTCAGAATCACAGCAAATGAAACCTTTAAACAAACCTCTTTAGGATGAAATGAATTGCCCTTTGGAGGCATTTCTTTCCCTCTATAGTGACTAAATACATAGCCTAGATAACTGACTCAGATTAGGCAACTGGTGTGTAGACAGTTAAAGGCAGCTGAGATGAATCTCCCTCCTGTTTTGGGGGGACTAAGAAAGCTTGGCCTGCAAATACTCTTGCATTTCACACATTTCACAATGAGAGCTGAAATACCCCATCCCTTAGGAACCACCAGAGGCCATTTATTTAAACTTGTAAAAGCTTTTGATAAAGTGCCTCTCTAGAGACTTATAAAAAATGAGTAGTCATGGGATGAGAGGTAACATTTTGTCATGTGCGGAAAAGTGGGTAAGAGACCAAGATCAAAGATAGTCAGGTTGCTTACTCTGTAGCAAAAGATTAACAGCAGGGTGCCCACAAATTCCACATTAGAGCTGTTGGTTATTGAATTTATTAATGATAGAGAAGCAAGACCAACAGCTAGCATTGAGGAAATTATTTATGCAAACCTTTGGGCAGCAAACAAGTTATGGGAAGGTATGACACATGTATTCCCAATTGATACAGTTTTGAAAGTGATCTTCCCTTTAACAAAAATATGAAGCATTCAGAAGTGTTTTCAGATGCACTGAGGATAATATGAGGATAATAGATTAAATTCACTTACAGCATCAAAACAGACAGTTGTTTGCTCCTACATAATGTTGAATTGGGCCACTAGACAACAACATAAGACTTCAGCATGGGGAAGAAAACAGGAAACACCCCATAGACTCTCACTCTAGTATTTGTTACTTAATGGAGTACCATACATTAAGCAACATTGTAAAAGTCTCCTGTGAAAGCCAGACTGCTTTGCCTTCTGCTGCTCTGCGATCTAATCTAGGTGATTGTCATCTTAGTCTCCCACTAAAGCCAGCAATTCCTTTCCCTTTTAGTGTCTCATAAGGTTTATCAGCTTGAATTAAGTGTGGCATGCGGTAGTGTTCATAGGCTGGGCTAGTCTTTAAATTCATAATGTACCTGGTACCCCTAGCACCCCCTATGCAATTTTAAAAGATAAAACAGCCCATTGCAAGGAAAAATTCACGTGCAATTCCTGAAGATGCAGAACCATCACAACATAGTAATGGCCAGTCTACTGCTGAAGAATGGCTAGGTAATAACATAGAAAAAGTTCCCCCTGGCCCTTAATGTGGTTGGATGCCTCTAAAACCTTCCTTTCACAGGCAAAGACAAAAGCTGCAGAGTAGCCTATAGGGTATAATTAATCCTACATCATATTAAGCCACAGGTGTAGCAAAGTTGTCCCATGCCAGGCTTTTTAAAATAGAGTCTGCAGGTGGTTACATGAAATCTTTGCATTATAATGATGGGGCTTTGCCATCTGAAAAGCATAAGTCTATACAAAATCTACCTACCTGCTGTAAATTGAAGCACCATAAAAATAAAATTGAACAACTACCTTTTGCAGGCAGTGTAGATTGAGCTATATATCATATATAGCTTTAACATGACTCCAATTTTGTAAAATTCCACCAAACGCAGTTGAAACACCCAATTTAAATTCTGGGCTGAGGATATAGATGGAGCTCAACAGACAAAATTATTAGATGGATCATGGCACTGGTGGGGGCAGGGAAAGCCATTTTGTCACATCCATTCAAGAGCTTAAAAGGACTGAAAGAGTTCAAAACAGGAGGCAAACGACAGAGAACCCATAAATGATGGGACATAATTCTACCACCACATACATGCACAAGATTCCTACACAAGATTCTGTGTTCTGGATGAAGGGAAATGAAAGTGTTCATGCTTATAATATCTCATCTTTCTTTCACTTCTTCCTTTGATATCTCTCCTTAAGCAAAACTGTGACTGGACAAAATCATTATTCTCAGGAACAATGCCAGGATTTTACAGATAGTTTTCAGCAGATCTAAAAAATTCAACAAATCTAACAGATTTAGACAGCTCTCCACTAATTCAGAAGGTGCCTCAGTTTGTTCTGTATCTTCTTTTTTAAACTATGTTGACAATCCTACTTAGGCAGAGATAGCCATGGCTGGGAGTTTAGGGAGAATAGGATGTCTGGGTTTGGGCTCTATGAGGATTTTCTGTAGGATCTCACCTGGCTGAGTAAGAGTATTTTGTCACTGCAGAGCACACATCCTCCAATGCAATGATAATGCAATCTTGTCCAATCTTTCGACAGAGAGATATTTTTAGTGCATATCTAACAGACTGGTATGCACATCCCTGGGCTCTACTATTTGTAGTATGAGCTGAGAAGACTCCTATCTGCTCTGATCTGGAAATCCTTACAGTCACATTATTGAAGTAATGTCCTCAAACTCAATCTTATTGCAGGCTTTTGAGTTAACATGCCATGAAAGAAGGCATGTTAAACACAACCTGGCAGTAGAGCAGTTTTACAGATCCTGAAGCCATGCTGCTACTCTGTGTCTGGCCAAACCATGAAAAAGTTCTTCCTTGAAATCCAATGAGACGATAAGTCCAAGGAAGGCTTATTCAGTAAGAGTAAAGCTTGGCAGAAACACACCTTGTGAAACTGAGCCGGAAGCATCTGTATCACATGCCACCACAGAATAATTCCCATCTTGGCCCTGACAGTCTACCTCCAGCTGGGAAAGCCCCTGATCTCCAAAGGACTTTGTCTGACAACCACCACAAAATAAAAACCAGCTACCACCCATAGTCAGCTTCAGGCAACTTCAGCTTCTGCCCATGTTTATATAAATATTTCCATGACAAAGCATGCAATAGACTTTTGTTATATCTCCTGGCCAAAGATAATCCAAGAGGGAGAAACTAAAATCAGTGTGTGTGTGTGTCGTGGGGCTAAAAAATGAAAGTAAAAATGGTCGAGCCATTCTGCGGCGGCGGCTGGACAGCGCAGCCCTGCGGAGCGGCGGCGGCGGTGGTCCGAGCTGAATCAGCTGGCGCGAGCCCAGCAGATCACCGCCTCCGCCACCCCTCCGTCTCCCGGCCGCGGTCCGCTCTGGGGCACGTGCCGTGGGGGCAGCGGCGGCGCCTCCTCGTCCCCCCGGAGAGCAGGGCCAGCCCCTTGCCTGCGGTGGCAAAAAAGCAGCAGCTGCGAGCGGCGCGGGCAGCGGCGCCGGAATGTGACGATTCTGGCTGGACGCTGCCATGCAGACCAACCACATGGCCATTGCGGGGCGGCGCCAACGGCAGCGGCGGCCCAGCAGCGGCTCTGGAGCTGCAGCGGCCACGAAGCAGCTGCGACGGTTCAGCCCGCTGCGCTGGCGCTGCTGCCCGGCCCTGCGGGCGGCGGCGCCAGTCCGGCGATGGCGGCCACATGTAAGCCGGATGGTGGCCGCCATGAGCCNTAACTACCCCAGAGTCTCTCAGCCGGGCCCAGAGGGAGAGAGAGACAAGCACTATCTCCAGAGCGTCCTCACCTCAAACGTGGGCCCTGGAAAAATTTAATTTGTTTGTCTGTTTTGCACTTTATTTGTCGGGTTTTGGTGTTTGCGCAAAATAAACTGTGATATTTGTGTGTTTTCTTCATTTTTGGGGTGTGTTTGTGACTTCTCTCAGAGTCTCTGCTCCAAAATCACTGAATTTGTGGTAAAACCACCACAGTGTGTCAACATTTACCATCACAATCCTCACAGCACCTAAAATTCCTTTCTCTCCCCAGGCTTTTGGCTGTTCAGGATTATGATCTGGAAACACATCTTCCCATCCTCAAAAATTCCTGGGATTTCAAAATTGTATCCTATCTTCCTTTAGAATTATCTCAATATTATTTCCTGAAAAATCATGAAATGCCAACACCAAAACCCTAAGCACTCTTTCCCTACAGCAGGCACCAGACAGGTTGGTAAGAGCTTCTCTCTTGGTTAGAATCTTGCAAGTGATGTTCCAAAATCAAGTGATTCAGATCAAAGACCTGAGCCAAAACTTCTCACATCTGATTATGATGAAATAAATTCGTGTTTCCTCAGTAATCCCCCAGACACCTCTGCTTGCTACATCTGTTTTATGAACAAATTAGCTAAAATGCAAGATACAAGGTTGAACTTCTCTAGAGTCATCTTGGAAGACAATTGTAAGGTGTCTTCTCAGCTAGAAAGATGCTAAACATGATTTTTGTGACCCTTTTAGAGACAATTGCAGCTAGTGAGCATTGCATGACAGTGACCTCCAGCTAGCCTGCCATCAAGAATGATTTGACTAGGTCTCCAAGACTGCAGAAGCTCTGCTGAAGGCCATTTTAGTACGATCAGATCTAGGAATTTATGTTCTAAGATGACCAATGAAAACTGTGCCATCATTGACGGGCTTCACCCTGAGGCTTGGGTTATACAACTTATAGCAATGTCATTTAAGCCAGTTCCTCTCCTCCACATCGAGTGATCTGTGTGTGTCATGCAGAGAGCAAATGCAAGGAATCCCATGACCTTTATTTCTTCTCTCCTTCTCTGTTTTTTTGGGTTTGGTTTGGGGTTTTTTTAAGCCAGGGCACAAGTCTGGGGCCTCCAAGAGCTGTGAATGGGGACTGCTTGATACCAGTGAAAAAGACTTGGGTGAAACAGTTTGGGCTGCCCAGTAGTTAGTGCAAGAAGGGGATGTTCAAGCTTGATAAGGAGCACTTTCTACAGCCTATATTTTCAAATGCATTTGAGGCATTTAGAAATACAAGCTCGATTATTCCTGAATAGAAGGGTAGACTCTATGATACAGTAGACTCTCACATCATGTTTGGCTTGGGGACTTATCTTGGAGGTTTTTGCTAGTATAGTTTTCCAAAAGCCATTAAATCTAGTATACGGTGGTAGAGTCTAAAACCTGCCCCTCAAATAATGGGATACTTATTAACGGTTGTCTCAGGTGCTATCTTGCTTGTTACGTGGTTAGGTAGCAATTCAGAGACCTACAATACATACATTCCAGTGATTGCATCCTACCACAGTTCCCTTTGAAGATACTTTTACAAGAACCAGTAGGTTTCAATACTATCACAACTATTTAAGATTTTGTTTAAATGCCTCAAGGTCAGGTCTGACCTTTTTCTCCCACACAGGAATGTAAGACCTGAATCACTCCCCTGTGAGAGAACACACATTTTTTCCCCTACTTAAAAATCCATAATGGCATTAAAAATTAATACATTGTTGTTAAATATATGTATGACGCTAAGATTAAAACTGTTTGCATTTCCTGCCCTCCGTCAATTATTAATATTGCCCATAATGGAGAGATTAATACCTACACAGAGGGGTATAAACACCCAGAAAACAATATAAGCTTTCTCTTTCAAAAGAGAATTGTTTGCTCAGGTTTCACACCCAACAGGAAGCAATTCTGAAGTAAGGAGCCTGCTTTTGCACCTGTCAGCACATGACTGAGCAGAATGAGTTGCTGCTCAAATCTGGTCACAAAGAAATGTCAAGGGCACGGTCCATCAGGGGATAAAACCCATGTGTTTGCATCCACAAAGTCAATATGGAGGGAGAAATGTATTTCTGAGGGCAAGAACTGGAGTCAGAAGCTAAGCAATTAACATTGCTTTCATGCCCCTCTGTAATTAACGCAGATCAAAGAGGACCTGAAACCATCGATTTCACCAGAAACAGGAGACAACAGAGTGAGCACCGGCACTAACAACTCCACAGCAGAAACAAAAGCACCTATTGCAGCCACATGCAGAGGGATGTAACACCAATACAAAGCAGCCAGAAAAAAAAACTTTGAAATGAAAGAACAGAATTATAACACTACGAGGTCTTTCAATGTAAGGACAGTATATGAGAAAAACTGTTGTTTTACAAACAAAGCCAGCAAGTAGGGTTACGCTAATACAGCTTGCATTTGTTATTCAGGGATGTGATGAAGGAAAAAACAAGACATGTTTATTCTATGGGTAATGACATTAAATACAAGAGGTATATATTAATAGAGAGAAGGAGGGAGAAAAGTAAAATGTGTCATAGCTCTTTTCACTGAGCATTTACAAGCTGATTTTCTTTGCATGCATCAGCTGCACTGGTAGCAGAATCTTGTTTCAGCAAAGAGCGTTGCATTTAAATCCATCAGTGATGAGTTCAGTGATTGGCACCACCAGGTGAATGTGTTTTGACTTTCCATCTGTTTGCCTGCGAAAAACTAAAAAATACAGAGTACTTTGCAATTAAAAAGAGTAAAATTAGAAATTACCTCGAAAACAAAGCAGAAGACATTGCATATCGAACACAAGTGAAAAGCAATAAAGAATAACTCAAAGACATGAAGGTGACATGCAACAGCCATACCTCTTTAATAACAAGGCTGAAAATAGGTACTTGTCCACTGCATTATTCCCTTTTCACAATGGTGTTTGTTTGAAAATTGACACCTGTGTAAGCTACACTAAAAGCAGGATTTAAAGAGTAATAAAAGTGCCACAACTACAAATCAGTATAGCAGACGTGAAATACAGAAGAGGAGGGAACTTCAGAGCAGGAAGAATTTCTAGCAAGAGATAAAGGACAATAAAACAGAAAGTGCTTTTGCCTATATCTCGTGCTCTTCTGTTGATACCACCTCACGGTGTCACTTTATCTTTCTGCCCTTTTTGATCTGCCAGGTGAAATGCTCATCTGCTCCTTTTTGTTTTTACACTGACTCCACAGAATCATAAAATATTGGGTTGGAAGGTATCAAAGATCCAAACCAGACGTTGTTCTGAGGTAACATCAAATTTATTTTATAACTTGTACTAATTCCAGCAAACTTTGGATTGGCAAGGAACTTCTAGTCAGAACTTTAATTTGATTCTTTTATGTATGGCAGGTCCAACATGTGCCATTTTGCTTAAGTACAAATAATCATAACAGATGCCAGTCCTTACTGGGATTGTTCCAATTCAAGGACTGTTATGATATTCTACTATTACGGAGCTGATGTTTCATACTTCGTACTGGATAAAGCAGTGGTCTTTGTTGGTTTATACTGTTTCCTGAAGATCAACCCTTTGGCTGTGCACACCAGGAGACTAATAACAGAGTATATATTCACTAAATAATATGTTGTTTGGCACATCTACAGACTTCCAAAAAAAAAAAAAAAGTCATAGCAGTAAATGACAAATCAGTCACATTAATCCTTTAATGCTTTGCTTGAGCATCTGAGCATCTAATAAATAAGAAACAAAAAGATGCTTAAAGCCATTAAAATAATTCCCATTCATTGGGCTTTACAAATGACTGTGATCAGTTAGAAGCTTTTACACTTAGTTGCCAATAGCAGTTTCCTTTTGATCAGTCTGCCTAAAATGAATTCAGACCCACTGAGAGGCTTTAGTGGTAAAGCTCCTGAAATTTCCACTGAATGCTGCTACTGAATGTTTACATGTATCTGATCAAAAATTCCCATGAAATATTTCTGATGTTTATTAAAAGCTGGAGCATGGCAAATTGCTAAGTGTCCCAGCTTAAAGCAGTTTAAGCAGAATATCATTTCTTGTCACAGTGATATATTCAAGCAGCTATTCCAGATGAAGAGACCTGTATAATCAGAGAGCTTCAGAATCACAGAGCAACCAGTTTTGTCACATAACCTCTGCACTCCTATCTGCTGCCTGGGCCAAAGACAAATGTGCGGCATTCATTGTGCGCCTGCCCATGCCAATAGCTGTCGCTTTAACTATCAAGAGCTCAGCCTTTATTTTTCCCATTAAACTGTGCTTCTCTTTTACTCAGAACAATGCTGCCTACTTTTATGAAAAGCTTGAAAGAGGCTTCATCAGATAAAGCATAGAGAAAGTGCAGCTGGTTCATTCTTGTCTCTTGTGAAGGGGAGCAAAAGAGGCAATTTTAAGGCTGCTGTAAGAGTCACTTTAACCTGGCATAAATCCAGACTGCTCAGAAGAGGTCTTCCAGCTCTCTCCTGGCTCTTCTTTCCAGCTGCATCAATGTTCTGGCTCTAGAATTCATATTGCTGCATAGCGGGGCTCATCTCATCAAGTCGGGAAATATTCTTATTTTTCTTTGTCTTTTTTTTTTTTTTTCTGGCCAATTCAGCTTCCAGATGCATCACACAGGATGTCTAGCAACGCAAGTCTATGAAAGCTTATGCTGCTCAACAAAGGTGCCAAGAATGAGCCACCTGAGATAACGAAGAAGATGGGCCCACCACTCTTGGAGGCAGCAGTGATGCATTTGAGAAGAGAGATCCTTTATAACCCAGCTTCATGTTCAACAGGCAAAATCCTGTCATGAATGTAATATTCTCAGTGACACAGTTTCTCAATTTAAGGAGGCAATCAGCTGTCTCAAAAGAAAATATCTACCTTTCAGGTAACATTTTGTATGATGTGATCACCTATGGTAAGAGAACACTAAACTCAGCAACACAGGAGTTTAATTTCATTTTTACAATCATTTTATTGCCAGTTAGTAATACCCTGCTACTAACTTCAGGATCGGTGTACAATTCTAGTAATGGCTGTACAGTCTTACAAAGACCAAATATAATTGCAATCCATTAAAAAAGAGGGGTAGGGACAGAGCTGAAGCTCTGGCATACTGTTTGTCCCCACTGTTTGCTGAAGCTAACGCACCTCCCAGCTCTGTTTTTCCCAGCTCCAACAAGCTTTTTCAAAAATAATCCTATTCTAGAAGTCTAAGTACTGCCAATGCAATCATGCAATGGCATTTAGCTTGAGGTCTGGGATTTTAGCAGACACAGAGATAGAAAATACCTGCCTGAAGAAACTATAGGCTTGGGTCCCTGTTACCTCAGAGTTGTACCAACGGGTGCACAGAAACTCTGAAGTCCTGGGAGCCCTATGAGACCTTTTATAAAGTGTGGGGACCAAAACTCAAAACTAGGAATTCAGAGAAGGCACAGGAAATGAATGGTCTGCAAATCTTTGAGCATCAACAGGCTTGTTCCCAAGGAAGATATAAAGGAAAAATGAATTAAGAAATATGGAAAAGAACATAAGTGGAAAAAGTGCGAAGAAACTAAAAATGAAGAGTCATGAAGAAAGGGTGTAAGACACAAGAATGAAAAAAGAAAAGGCTTAGAGGGAATAAAAAGAAGGATTTGGGCTGAATTGTTTGTCACTTTAAGGAGAAGCAAGACTTGACGGTAGTTTGTAAAAGCATAATGCAGCAATGTGACAGAGTTGATCTGAGAGAAGCAATGAGATCCCAAAGAGGGTGACCATCTATCAGAGTCAGTCTCTCTCCAATTTCATGCTCCAGAGAGAGTGGGGAAGCTCACCACTTCAATTTCCACCCAACCAAGTCAGGCTGACACCCTGTGGCATGAAACTTTCCATGTTGTAGGTATTTATTCCTTGAGCTTGTCACCCCATAATGAACAAGGACCACTGCTAGTCATCTGCTTATTTGAGGTAGCACTGGGATCCTGACAGCCTGCTAGCAAGCAGCAAAGCTAGAGAGAAGTGGAAAAGGAGTGGAAAGAAATGTGAGAGAACTTACAGATAATGTGGAGCAGAGGCAATGTAGTTATAACCCTACTTTCATTTTCACTTGACAGCACAAAAAAGGAAGGTGAGAAGAAGCTTTTAAATGAAACATGACATTCCCTTATTAAAGTCTGATTTAGACTTCAGCAGTCTTTCTGCTCTGTACGCATTTCAGGGCTCTCACACCATGAGTAGCCAAACAGAAGAGGTTTAATAAAATAAATTTAAATGGTAATTTCCTGAACAATGAGGGCTTGTTTTCTGAGCAAACAGTCCTTTTTGTGTTGTTATCAAAGATGACAGAGCTAGCCATGTTGTAAATATGAGGAGGAGAGACATGGTCTCATTTATAGATTTAAAAGTCCTGTTATGCATCTTTGTTTCCTGAGAAAACAAATCTCTTGTGGGGACTGCATGGAAAAATCTCATTATTCAGTTTTGTGTGGGCTGCCTTCGTTGGAAACAACTGCATTGCTGCCTGTTTGTCAAAAGCATCATTGTCCAGCAGTGGTCTGCTGTGGCCCTACCAATGTTCCAGCATTTGAGTCCAGAGACAGTAGGAAGTAATCCCTTCAAATCATTTACAGTAATCTTTCTTACGCACCATGAAGGACATAACAAGCAGAGTATTTATATTAAATAGCACATACGGCAGGTGGCCTTACATTTGAGAAAAACTAGAAAATAACTGAACAACCCTAAGGAACATTATTAATAATGCTTTCAGACAAGGAAATATGGGTTTCTCTATCTTATCAGCCTGACACTGCAGCCATGGTTTGCCATAATAGGATTCAAAGCTCCTCCCGAGATTGCATCTGCCCTCAAGGGTAAATAAAGTCAGAGCTGAAACTTTCTGACACAACTTTGTCACTGGCTTATTAATCTTGTCAGGCAGTGACCGGAGAATGGGCAACACTAGCAGCATAGCAATTTCAAGGAAACATTTCCTATAATGAAAGTAGCAGCACTGGTGGCCAACAATTACACAAACACTGTTGGGAGCCATTCCTCACTTACTTTTCTATGAAGCCCACTTTTCTCGATAATACGCAATGGGAGACTGCTTTGTTGTTGCTCAGTTTAATAGAAAATGCACAGTTGTCATATAATTCGATAATGTATGCATTTAGGGCCTGATCCAAAGCCAAGTGACATCAATGGCACAGCTCCTATTGAAACTAGTAAGGACTGTGGTTTGGGCTCTCACAGAGCCTTAGAGAAGATTATCAACTAATTAACAACAGCACTGGAGGGATGCTGCTTTCAGAATTACTCTATAAACTGGGGTTTGGTTCAGGTTTGCAAATCAGTGTCTACCTAAGGCAAGCTATGAGCATTCTTTAATCCTTATAATCCCTTCCAGCTCACATGTATTTAAAAGGATGCTATTCTGGTCTAGCCGCCGAGAGATTTTTGGGCCATCTCCCAAAACTGCAATGTAGTAAGAACACTGCTTAAAAAACCCTCTCAGAGGTCATGAGCTTATGCTTAGGTATTTTTCAAAGGTTTGAAATCCATTGCCGCAGGTAAAAAGGGCCTGATGGTTGCCAGACTGGGAACATAGCTCAGGATTTGTAATTGTTACCTAGGGTATGGATCAAATAACAAGCTACTGGAGGTCCCAAGCCACCTCTCCCATTGTAGCTGGCTCTGCATATCCTCTTCCCTTCAAGGCAATACCCTGGTGTGCATCGGAGCATCTTGGTCCTCAGGGATATAAACTCAGTGCCATGCTACTCATGGAAGAGGAGGAAAAAAAATTAGTTGATCATAGGTTATTAAGAGCAGATTGCTTATCTGATGGCAAGGGCAAAGTCTTTCTCCACATCTCCACTGCACATATATTGCAGCATTTGGTGTGATTCAGCAGTTTAAACTCTTTTCCTCCTTCAGCTGTGAATAGTTACCATGCTTCAGGGCTTTACCCCAGACTCCTTCACTACCTGGCAGGGTAAGCGGATTGGAGGGACAGCAGGGATGCATCTGGATCCCAGAGAGCGTCTGTCCTGCCACAGCAAGCCCTCTGCATGCTGGGTCCTTTCCCCTCCTGGAACAAATGCTGCCAATGAATGCTAGCGGGATGCTAAGAGAACAAGCTCCATTAATGCCAGTGTCCTCAAACAATATGGCTGCTCGTGGTATCAGAGGGTTGGATTTGGTGACACAGGTCTCCTTTGGCCCTCATATAAGAGATGAACAGTATTTAGGTACGGAAGACGTTCAAGAGCAAAGCCATCTTCTCCACGAATGTTGAATGCTGTCACTGACTGAGAAGCCCATCTCACCTGGGTAAACCCTTGATTT
>VYZS01047413.1:18468-40813 GCA_013400695.1 Neodrepanis coruscans
TAAGGAGTTCTACAATGCAGAGATATCTGATGAACCAATTACAAGCTTTTCTTTGTTCACCACAGGTGTTTTTCTGTTAAAGTCAAACCAAGTTTTCCCTGTGTTAACTCACATGCCCCAAAAGCCCAGATTTGGTGGAGGCTTAATTACAGTTTCATGCTGCCAATTCCCTTTGATGTATCTTCTTGTAAGTAGAACTTAACTTAGGTTATCAGCAACTTAAGGCCCTGCAGCAACAACTACAACTAGGACCCTGCACAGCTATTCTGTGGAATAGCTGAGGAGCCTCCAGGAAAGGAATACAAAACATTTTCAGCCAGCTCTCATACCATCCAAATGATGTAATTTATTTACAAGCCACCTTGCATTCCTTTTCTCCTGCCACACATACCAGGTTGCAGATGCAGAGGTATCACTCCAGCAAAGTGTTTCATGCAAGAACTCCTCACCAGCACAAGGTCACACATTCCTTGGCTATACATCTGCCATGTTATGAGCCATGTGACTTATAACTGTTTCTCATCTTCACATAAAACAAAGTAGAAAGTTACAGCACATTGAGACAGAGTTTTTCCACAGCCAACTGTGCCTTCTCAGCACAGAGAGGCAGCGCAGGTGCTCTTTCACAGACTAAAGCATCCATAAAACCTCTACACCCACCAGGACCAAAGAGCTCATCAAAGCTGACACATTAGGTCCCTGTATGCTCTTGGCAAAGTCATCTTACCTCCTTAAAACTTAGTAAACTAAGCCACAAAATCAGCTTAAAGAAGATTCTTTATAAAAAATAGATATAATTTCTAAATTAATCCACACAAGCCTTCTCAAGTAACTTTTTTTTTTCTTCACACAAGGCACAGAATAACATTGCTATGTGGAAAAACACATAGACTAAATGAAGGACAACCTTTAGAGTTTTCCACCCCTGCAGAAGAGACCTGAAAAATCAATTTGGTGCTAGATCACCCTTCATTTTTGTTATTAAGTTGAAGAGTAGAAAAATTTGATGGTTACACAGGTAATTGATTGAAAACTTCCATTATACTAGATAAAGGTGGATCCTGACCAGCTGGAACACTAGTTTTATCTCATCTGAGCATACTGTCATTTTAATACAATTTTTGTCTAACACTGTTAACATGAATAGCCATCTTAAGTTTTATACAGCATCCATCAAAGGGATATGAAAGCAGTATAGCTCTCAAGGGAAGTGAATAATTCTGAAATCTCAATGTGCAATAAGAAGTAAGTTTCCTTCCTAGAAAGTTAATTTCAGAAATCCTACAGTGAGGTTAACAGGATTAGTTTTCCAGTTGCCACTGACTTTGCGAGCATAATAACAGATGAAGACTGAGGGGAGAGAGGAGGGGGAAAACTGACTCTTCAAAATGCTGGTTAATTGCAAAGAATCTGCTATTGCTTAAGATGTGACTTGCTGACATGGAGAAAAATATATCAAAGCACAGAGAAGGTACATCAAAATATAAAAATTCAGCTGAATAAATCTCAAGGGATGACAGAGGATCCATCGCTTAGAACTTATACAGAAGGATTTCTCATCCTGCTTGCATTAAGCAGTATTTTTTTTTTTTTCTTGCACAGTTGAGTTCTATTTCAGCAAAGGGTGAAGGGGGGTTTTCAAGACCAATCAGAAGACCAATAAGAAATTTCTCCATACGGATCAGGAATTGGGATTTGAAGCTAACTGTTGGTGCATATATAATATCCATGAAATCAGGGTCACGGAGTTGAATGAGAGGTGGCTTCTTGTCTGTCCTTGGAGATGCATCACATTATCCATGGTAAATACTTCTCTGAAGGCAGATGAACTTGCAACAGATCAGAAGCAGCTGCTTTAAAAATATTCATGTCACGTAGTTTCATACTCTGATGTGAGGGCGGATCCCCTTCCTTGAATTCCTCACCCTAGGCTAGGGTGAGGTACCAGTCTCATGCAAGCCTGCTTCAGAGACCAAGTAAAAGAAAGGGTGAGATGTTTTCTCTACAGAATTGCCTTTGCCAAAGAAGCACACAGCTGAACACTAGCTAGGAAATTTCCACTGGCCTGAGTAACATTTCCCATAGCCTGAGTCAGCAAAATTTCTCCACACAAAGCTACAGTTCAACCTACTCATTAGCAATCAGCAGAAATCAATACTCTGCATTGGCAACTGACATCCTCTATCTAAAGGACAAACTGTCATTCCTGTGGCTCAGCAACATCTGAGGTGAGTGCAACAAAGAAGTTGAAGGCATAAAGACTTGTTCATCTACAATTGATGCCAACAAAACTCTTCTTAAATAAAGGCAGGGGAGTTCTGAGCTTGGGCTTGCTGCAGAAGGGCATTTGCTGTCTGCCCCATACCTACTTATCCCCATGTCCAGGTAAGAATCTGTCTGAAAGCCATCTTGCCCTCAGGAGGAAGCAATACAGAAAAAGCAAGCAGCAGAGAGTAATTTCTGGCACAGTGGTTTAGAGGGACTGGTTTACACCCCAAAAGCCTCATTCTTTTCCTAGAGGGCAGTAAATCCTGTGTCTCCCTGAACCTCTATTTGCACATCACTCCAGGGGCCTCTGCACATTCTGTATCCATGTGGTCATTCTAAATCTCTCTGCCAGGAGCGGATATCACCTGGGGAGTATAGTTTGTCTCCATCACCTTAGGCTTTCAGTAATCAAGAGTCCAAATGACAATGCAGAGACAGAGCAGAGCATTTGGAGATATACTCAGAGACACAGAGTGAGCCACCTTCAATTAATAAAAAATAATGGAACAAACCTAGGCCATTTGGTTCATCAAAGTTCACTTAGTTTTTCTATTTAACGCTCTATTTCCTCCAAGAAGGCAGCTTATGATTTACCGAATAACACCAGTATGTTTCTACCTCGATGGCTTTAACTTGGAATGCCAACTGAAAATTGTTTTACGTTGTTTGCATGTGCAAAGAGACCTAGTTCTGTGATGAAGACACCCAGTATGTACCAACTCTCCTTCCATTCTCTACATGTTCCTGTCCCTCTTGGAGTTTACTACCACTTTAGGTTACAGATTCTTACTTTTACCACCCTTCCCATCCTCTATCCCAACAATACATCCCACCTCAGAAGTCCCTTGGAAATGGACTAAAGGGAGAGGAATGCGCAGGTGCATTCCTCGCTCAGCCTACTCATTACTGCTGAAACTTGGTATGCAGTGTCCCACCCACTCGGAAGAAATGTCCTGAAGTTACTCCTGAACTTAAATGCCACAATCTAAGAATAAAAAGGAGATAAAATAAGTTTTCACAGTTTTCCATTCAAAATTAATTTCCACAGTTTTCTATCCAACATTTCTCAGTCAAAACCCAAAGAGCTTCTCGACCTGCAACTGCCTATTCATATCAGGGAGTGCATGCAGCATTCCCAAATCTCCCACAGTGTACCAGGGAAATCCGCCTGCTTAAGATCTGTTCTATTTCCTCCTCCTGATTCCCTAGAGCAGCCGACAGCTTTTAAAAAGGAGCTCTTTGTTCGATCAAGTGCTACACTGAGTATTACCAGAACTTTTAAAATGGATGTTTTAAAATTCTTCATGGCCTTTGTAACAGGATTTCTCCCAAAGCCTCACAGGGTCCTTTTCCCTTGCCCTAACGGACACAAGCTTCTGCAGCTCTCCCTAGAAGGAAAGCTGTAAAATTCAGTTTTCTTTCACACCTTCAGAAGACTGACTGCAACAGCTGAAAATTAGAAAATCTGAGGAAACCAGAGCAGATGCCATATCCTGCTTATCTGCTTGCTGAGCACAGCCCATATGATGCAAACAATGCTTCCACATTGTTTGTGGAAGAGCCCACTGCTGTAGCCAAATATCTTAGCATTTTCTCAGGTTTTGATTTATTTCCTGGAAACTAATTTCTCAAATGTTCAGTCCTTTTGGTAAACCAAGCAACTGCTGCTCCAAAGGCTTTGCTTTGTGAGCTGTTCTCATTAGCTTCATTTATTTAATGTTTTTACCAACCATTTTCTTTATATTTTCACATTAAATTTCATTTGCTGTGCAGTGACCCAGTTTCACAGCACATCTAACATCCCTTTGATTTTTTTTGCTGCATGCTCTTCACTTACAGGTAAGAGCAAATATAAGAAGTCTGCAGCTGGCTTCTTCGTGCAGGTCATTTAGACAGATTAGAAACACTGAAGGAAGCACTAATTCTGCTTCTGGCTTCAATCAATACTTCCTCCGAGTTTGAAACAAGTCCTCTCTCTTTTTTAGCAATCCTTTGCTATGTGATACACTGACTGCCTGATCTCTTCAGATTAAATAGCAACCTGGCAAGTGGCACTTCAGTAGGTTGCTGCAGAACCCAAATAGTATGTCATGCCAAGTCCCATCATTACCCACCCTTCTTTTTCATGTTTGTGCATACGTGCTTGTTATGACAGAGGCACTAGAACGGAGAATAAAGCTCACAGAAGGGAGAGGACATGTCAACCTTAACTGTGCTTTCCCTGATGGTAACAATTGAATAGCTTCCAGCAAAAATATTTAGCTATGTTCATCATGTGCAGGCTTCAGTACCTTACTGTTTGAATGCATTTGCTAAAATCACCCCAGTAAGTGGATGCATCGGCATATTTATTCATTTCAGCTGAAATGTTCAGGAGTCTTATGCGTTACTGATGACTCTGAGAATGCAAAAGCCACCTCCTTCATTTCCTTTCCACTGTCTAGGGAGAGGCAGGAGTCTTGGAGGGAGCAGTGGTGGCATACAACTCAGTGACACCCCCTCCCCAAATCAGCCCTGTAGTAGGGGAAGAGCATCCATTTGCTCAGCCATCTCAAGGCAAAGCTGCAGCCAGTTCAAAGCAGTTGACAATGAAAAGAGGAGACATATGCAGGAACCTTGATTGTGATGGGTCTCGCAAACTCCCCAATCTGCTTCCCTTTTTCTGGAAGTCCCATCTTGGAGGTCTCTGCACTCAGCCACCACATTGCTGCAGTGCCATCACCTCCTGGGCACCCCAGACAGATGGGCTGCACACCACAGCTGCCACGCTGCCAGCCTGAGCCCCCTCCACCTTCAGTTCTGCACACTGGGACAGGCAGCACCCACACAAGCAACCCAGGGGACCAGCTATCTTGGGTGTCCCTCGTCTTCTTCCCTGGCTTTATCTAGGAGTGAAGCTATGTTCATAAGGGTGTTTTACATTTTCCCCACCTCCATACATTTCCAAACCTCCCACAAGTTGTTCCTCTCTTCAGGTCCTTTTTGATCTGCTGGGTTTCTAGAAAAATTCCTCCCACACTTTGCAGGTCAGCATTCAACAGGATGCAGATGGGGATCCTACAGCCAGGATACCACCACACTATAGCAAAAGACAGTCTGCTTTTCCAAGCATTTCCTCCAGAGCATTCCTCTCTCTGCTTTCAAGATCTCTCATCTCCTAAAAACCCTCGGGCTTTTTTCACTCATAGATTTATTCTCCTTTAATATAAGCGTGAATCAAATTCTGTAGTTTGTCACTCCCATATCTAGACCCGGAGTCAAAGAGAAGATTAACGAAGTTACATTGGATTTAGACCAGGATAATGAGAGAAAAAATTGTCCCTTTGTCTTTATATCTTAACTGCTTCCCATCATATTTTTTATTTATGGCAGTGTTAATGTTTGATTTACTTTGATGTGCCTGTTTGAAATTCATTAATCTCCAGCATGCATTAAGAAAGCTCTTTATATTTGCTCTCTACTTGGGCTATGAAATTACTTTGCTTTACAAAGTACATTATAATATTCTAAATTTACGACATTACTATTATCTGAGGAATCTCCAGCTATTCATATGCATTCTCCCTTTGTTTCAGGCCCTTCAAAGTTAGTACAACTAATTCTATGTTTTCTTCTCTTGGCATCATTTGCACATTACACTGAATGGTATTAAATTACAGATCCACTCCTTTTCCTGGAAACTTGCTGGTTGGCAGAGTAAGATTAGATCTGTATATTATATGCAAGGGTTTTTTAACAGCTTAGCTTTAAGATGTAGATAGTATATGAAGCTTCAGTGTGATGGAGCTCTTAAAAGCATTAAAAAATTACATCAAGCCAAATGATGTCACTTCTAATCAGAATTTTCCTTTCCTGATTAGTGCAGCCTGTGCAGATTTACTAAATATCTCTGCTAGCTCCAACAGCTTCGCCTCATGGCATCTTGAGTCAGCATTTCTGGCAGCAAGCACGGCCATCAAGTGAAATTCATAATATAAATTAACATTCAACACTCGGACCAAGGAGGTCATTAGCAAATGTTTCCAAATGACCTGTGGCAATTCCACAGACTCATCAGGCCTTCTTTAGGAAAAATCTTAATTATTCCTGGAGGGAAGGGAGAAGAGCCTCCTAATGGTCAGCAGGACAGCTTCACAGGAAAAACAGCAGCAACTCTGCTGTTCTGTTCCAGCTGGTTGCCCTGCCAGCACATCCTACATGCCTCTCTCCATGCCCAGTGGTCCCTGTGACAGTAAACAATGCAGTCTCAGTGGCAGAGAGCCACTCCCACTGAAGGGCATCTCTCATACCTGCAACATTCAGAGGAGCAAGGCCTGACATCTTCCACCCATTCCCCATAAGGAAAAACCCAGGTAGACTCATATTGGTGCCTTGAGGGTATTCTGATGATCTTTTTGAAATTTAGTAATTCAATATCCTTAATATAATGCATCCTGTAGAAATTCAGCTACACAAGTGTGACCTAGCACATTTGGCAATTATTGGACCTTTGAGAATTTTCTCACTTAATTTTATGTGTGCATGTTTGCATTTACTCATATCAAAGCTCTTATTTGTAACCTAACTGATAAAAGCAATAAAAAGCCATCTACAAATTTGCAGTCTACAAATTCATTCTCTCAGAGTTCCCTACATAAAGTACATGCAGTTGCTTCCATGGCTTTGTTTCCTTTGGAAAAAAAACAGAATTATAATTTTGTTATATATATAGTTATATAGAAAAATAATTTTTTTTATGAGTATCTTTTTAAGCAGGAGCTCATTAGCTATTATCTGCTTTGCTGAGAAAAGCCAGGTACAGAGAAGATTGCTATCCCCTTGCCAAATCCAGGACTCCATGAGATGGGCCAAAGGAGGATGCTGACGGACTAGTATGACTCAAAATGAAACATATTGAGGTATTTGGGCAGAAAACATAGCCTTATCCTGTAATGAGACTTTGTACCTCAGGGATTTCCTGAGTCAGCGAGAGTGTTGACATGAAGGTTTACAATTACTTTTTGCAGCATCGCCTGTTCTCCATCCATGCCCAGGTGGCTGTGGCCTGTGAGCACTCCCACACTGGCAGGTAAGATAAGACTCTGGGTGTCAGAGGCAAGAGAAAAGATAAAACAGGATTTCTCCTGAGACAGACTGAGACAGATCAGGCCTTCCTGTGCCATGTCTGTGCCCTCATGAGCTGCTGACAGCTTGGCCTCATGGTGGTGTCCGGTGCTGAAGGAGATTCTTCTGAGGTGATGCAAAATAAAAATACTCTCTGTCTGCTAGTGGCTGTTTCTCCATGGTGCCTTCACTGAAGAGCTGGCCTAGAAGAAATGAGATCCCAAAGGCAGTGGTAACAGTGGCAACGAGGTGAGAAGAGGAGGAAGAATCCCTCTGCTTCAAAATACAGCCTTAATTACTGTCCATTCATACACCCCTCCACTGCCATCAGCACGGGAGCTGCTCTCATCAGGGCTTCCCATTCACTATGGTGTGGATTAATATAGATTTACCTTTGGATGCTTCACTCACAGCCCTTGTTTGAAGCCTGTGCCAGCCACGGGGGTGGATGCCGTGCAGGAGACAGGTAGTAATTAAGGCTGAACTTTGAAGCAGAGAGATTCCTCCTCCTTCTCTCACCTTTTCCTCCAACCTAAGCCCTGCGACTGTGTTTCCAGAGTAGAGACCAAAGGGCAGGTTCCTTTCCCTGAGTTTATTAAAAAAGCGCAAAGGTGGTAGGACAGGACTGGTGGTGTTGCTGAGCTGTTACATCGCATGGGCTGGCTTCATGACTCCTGCTCATGCTGTCCATCTGTGCTTCTTCATGAGCAGGACCACATCGTTCACATGTGCACAGCATGGACCCAGAGCCTCTCTCCCACCCAAGAGACATCAGAAGGGTTTGGCTACCCACAGGGCATATGAGAGGTTACACATCCTCTTGCATTAGCTTCTACCTCACAGTCATGACACGAGACCCAAAAGATTCTCAGAGTATAATTAAATGCATGAATTGAATGGAACAATGCAAAAATGCTTTGAGGGACTATGACAATTTCAGGCAGATGGCAAGACAGGAATTAGCACTTCTTGCAGCACTCAGCCAGAACAGATGCAATACAAAATGAGGGTCAGGCAGAAATGCACAGCACAATTCTCTTTGCTCTCCCAGCAAACATGGAAACACTAAGTCACAGTGTCACTACAGATGTTGTTGCTGGAAACACAATGAGTGTCAATTGTCAAGGTAAATTAGTAATGCTGCATAAGCAAGAGCTGGAGATAGAAAAGGAGCTCTGAAAGAGGACGCTCTAGAGACACAATGCTTTTTAAAGCAGTTTCTCTAAACTATTCCTTCTCCCATATGCATATTGCCGTTTGTGAGAGGTGCACAAAGTTCATTAAAGTTAATTAAAATTGTTAAAAGGGCAGTGCTTCATGAGGCATCTGACTGCAGAAGAATAATGCACCTACCTGGCAACATGTCTCGTTGGTCCATTTCTTAGTGAATTGCTGTATTTTAACTCATGAAATAGTAAAACATCAGAGCAAAGCAATGGAAAGTTACTGTGTGCTTAACTGTCCAAGAATTATATTCAGGAAGAAAAAAGTATAAGCATAATTTGTCAGCCAGTATAAAAATAGATCATGAGGTATTATCTGAACCTGGGAGAAATGTTTAATCGGCTGCCTGAGGCCCTCCAGTATTTTCATTTTTTTGAAGTGAATTATGGTATATTAATTATAAAATAGGTGGCTACAAGTGTGTAACTGTTTCTACACATTCATTCGGTGGTTCATTCACAATTTAAAAATCAAAGCCAACCAGGTGTAATGAGGAATCCCTGTTTAGGCAGTTGAGTTCCTTCTTTGTTCTGCTTTTCTGCTGTCAGTATTCGAAATGCAAATTTGCATGAGTGAAAAATCTTCCTTGGAAAAAACTAACTCTTCGGGGTTCCACTGCCATGCCAAGCAAGTAATTCAAGCTGCTTAAATGGATTTGCAAGGTGGATGCTCAAATGCAGATTAAAATGTGAATCCATTCCCCAGAAAAATCACCTGAATTATAAACGAGGAATCTTCAGACGTTGAGGTACCAAGAATGAATTGGCTTTTAAACGAGATGATTACCTACAAAAGGCTCCAGCTACCAATCTGCTGGAGACTGGATGCATGACTCCTAAAACTCCAGAAAAAAAGATCAAAGACTGCCTCAGTCAAGCAAAATATTCCACTGTTGGGTAAGTAACTTCTACTCTACAAATAGCATTTTCCCAAATGCCATATCACAACTCAGATCTGCTGGCAGGTGCAAATACAAGCGGGAAAAGTGCAAGAAAACATGTCCTGTGACTTGTGAGAATGAACTGGTTACCAGAGCACACTCAGCACTTTTGAAAACCAGGGTACAGGGATAATAATGCTTATGAGAGTACAGACATAACCATAACAACAAGGCAGTACTGGTTAATGGCAGCACTTTTAAGGCAGGAGCCTTTATGGTGCAGCTTTCAGCTCTCTAATCATCACTCAAACCCTAAAGGGGCAGCTCTGCAGACCTGATCCCCAGCTGTGCCCCTAAACACTGAATCTTCATCTTCTCCCCAGGCCCTACACCGCTACACAGGAGGTTGTAACCCTGGACCCAGAGGACAGGTGAGCAGGGGAAAGGGAAAGAAATGCTTACCCAAAAGATCTCTCTGGTGTGTGTGGCCACTGGAGGGGACAGCCTCACCCTTGAGAGGCAACAACTATGCAAAAGTGTCTATCTGCAAAGGCTGTCAAAGGCGTTTTGTATTTTCCTCCATCTCCTCACCAGTGTACAGACCTCAGGGATCAGATTCCCACCATGCTATCTGTGGAGAGTTTTTGCTGTGGAAAATGAGTGCAGGAGAGGGGCTTAAAATGTGAGTGAGGTTTTAAATAGCTTACAAGGAATGAAGGAGACTACAACATCTGGCTGCTCATCTTCTATGTCAATCAAGTGCCAGATATAATTACGATGACAGGTAATAAGCAGACAGGAATAATAAGAGAGGAAGGCAAATCTCCTGAAAACCTGAACATGAAATCACAGCACCTTCACACTTCAGAGGTCCAAGCAGTTGAGTAAAAAATAGCCACATCTGAGGCCTTGAATCTGTCTCTTGTGACGTGTGCTATCAGTCTGGCATAGAGCAACAGCACTCAACATGAAAAATAATTATTTTCCCAGCAATCACCCCCAAATTATAGTGGAAGAGAACTTGAGAATTTCTAGCAAAGAACATAGAGAGCTAAATCACAAACCCAGCAGTGTTGACACAGTCTTCTTGCCACCCCGACAGGCATATTTTGCATTCCAGCTGACTCAAGGCATGTCCTGAGTAGTGGATAAGAGCACTGAGAATGCCACGGAGAACCCTGACTTTGAAACATCAAGCTCTTATACTAACTGAGAACTAACACATCTCCACAAAAAGGAGCACAGTGGGGCCTTTCTGCACTGCCCTGCTTTCTGCCTTTCACTAATGCCCACAGGAGGGGTGGAGGAAAAAAAAAGAAGAGAAAATTAGAGGAATAACGGCAGATGGCCCTACAGCATCAATGTTCTGTACAATCCTCACATTTTACCACAAAACCATGAGATCCGGGTCAAAGAAAAGCCATTTGGCCCACTGCATCCACTGGCTTTTGGTGTGGTGTATATCCATAAAGACAAAAGAGAGCAAGACCACTTCAAAGCAGCAGGGTTTATTGTCAGGTGTACAGGAATGGGTTAAATCATAATGTAAGATAGTGCAGTGGTTGCACATTTTATAAAGACTTTTCACAGGTTTTTTTCTGCTGTCATTCACAGTGCCTTCCCTAGGGAAATCATTTCATCACCTCTGTGATAGTGGCATGAATGAAGACTGACCCCTGCTTAGGAAGCCACATTTATTCATGTTAGGTGACTGCATTCATAAAGAAAAGCCATTTTTTTCCAGAATTCCTGCATGTCTTATTTTTATTCCCTCTTATTACTTCTCTATTTCTCTCTGTCACTATCCTAGTATATTACTTTGTATTTTACTGCAAGTTTTTATATAAATCTAATTCTCTAATTTTCAGACTACATCTTCTATATCTCTGTGGATGACAAAATTTTAACTTCATAATAAGAAACCTTTGGCTATTACAGGCCAAAAATCTCTTTCCAGTTACTTCTATGCAAATTCAAAATAATCCACCAATAAGCAAAACTCAGCCACCAGACTGGGCATGTCTGAAAATGCTTTGGTGTGAAATAGTTTTCTTAGATGCAGATTAATTGTCAAGTGAGTCTATACCAGCAAGCTTAAGCAAGATATGTACTTTTATATGTGCAATATATCCCACTAGTAAAAAGACTGTAGGGAGTTACTACAGAGTGCTGAGAGCATGGTAAATTTGTGATGAGCCTTATCTTACCTGGGCAGACAAAAGCTTTTATTATAACCTCCATTCCCCCAGTAAGCCTTGCCTATAAATATTAGTCCCACAGCATGGAAGAATCAATTTTTATGATGATGACAAACTAAAGAGCAAAATTGAGCACTTACGTGAAGGTTGCCTTTGGGCCATTTGATGATTCACAAATTAGTCCTGACCCTCCTGGGTATAACTTTAAATATTTCACTTCAAGTATTTCTATCTTTTCAAGTACCCTGTAACATAGCTGGAATTTGATCTGCCTACCACTAGGAAATGATTTAACGCAGCCTCTGAGTACAGAAAAAGAGATGGCGCCTGTATTTAGGGGAGAAATATTGATTTTGTTTTAGTTTCATAGCGTAGGGCTAAATTTCTTCACTCTATTCTTGACTGAGCAGTCCTTTGTTTTTCCAAGTAGCTCTTTGAAAGTCGAAGATTGTTTGCCTTTACTCTATATTAAACAAAAGCAGACTGCATAATCTGAATTATTTTGCTTTCACATACAGCTGTTCTTTCTAATGTCATAAGTGGATTTTTCCCATTGTACTAAGACACTTCACTTAGGCCTGTTTATGTTATACTGGAGTTCAAGGTATATCATTTTAAGTGTTACGCTCTCTTCACAGACATGACCTGTCACTCTGACTTAATTTCAGGATGCTCTGAGTAGATCTTTGTCAGGTACTCTTTGAACAGCTTCTCTGAGTTTCACAGTTTGGCAAGAAATAGACGCATACAGAACATTTTTTATTGGAATAAGAACTCACTTCTTTCTCTTTCCTCCACAAAGCTGGGCACATGAAAAGAAATTTCTAATGTACCTTTGTGAGGAAAAGATTATCAAGAAATATTTTGTTTGGGTCTTTTTGCTAAAATCTTTGTTTTCAGTGAAAGCAGCATTTACGTTATACCTGAAACTTCTTCCTTCTCATCTGGTTAGGTATGATAGCTTTCAACCTTTGGTTCATGAGTTCATTCCTTAATCAGAGCTACGGTACATGTCAAAGCTGTTCACTTTGAATGAAAAGCTTTTCTAGACTGAAAACTCAATTTACTCCAGCTAGTGACATTACGATAAGCAGTCCCTCAAGGGGTCCCAGTCCTTATCTGATACACTGTGTTATTCGCAGGCTCTGGCAGAAATTAAGTGGAGTTTCATGTATACACATTTGGGACATGTGTACCCTGTTGAACCGGATCTTTCATTTGCACATCAAACAAAGCTTTCCAGTAGCTCATTTGAGCCCCGTTCACTTGCTTAATATCATCCCTGTTACAAGAGCCTATGACAGTGGAAGGCCTATATATCCTAGCAGGACCTTGCTATCAATCCACTATCATCTTGTGTAATTAAGTCCCTATAACAAAGTGATACTTTTTATACTTTTTTTGACAACTAAGTTATCCCCTAGGAAGATTCATTACATGTCCTTCACAGCCTCCATCACGATGCTGAGATCAACTATTTACGTTAGCAGCACCAAGGAATTTGAAGTAGGGTGCCATGCAAACCCAGAACATGCATGCATGCACACTATGCACATGCTGGTATAGACTTTACTGGTGTATGTCTCATATTATTTCTTTTCTCTCCAGCTATTTAACCTTCTTTTACCTTCATGATGAAGATGCATGCTGCTAAGTCTGAATAAGGCTTTGTGTGGACTTTTTCTGGAATCAAATGTAGGCAAGTCCACATTCCTACTCACATGAAGTAATTAAGAACATTAATAAAAGTATTTGAGGTTGATCACTGAAATTGAAATCGATCAACCAAATTAAATACACATTCAGGAGCTGCCCTTTAGCTTGGAAATGGCCTTTTTTCTACTTAAAGGACAATTAGCTGTGAAGGCAATTTACGACCAACACATCAAGGGAATCAAGAATCCAGAGAACATTGCACTTAAAAAAGTTTTAAAGGACTAAACAGGAGACTTCCATTCAAAAAAAAAGAACAAATCCACTGGGGAGCTGGACTAATGAAACCTCCAGAGTGTTGCTCCAACTAACCTGGTAAACATGTTACCAGAAACATCTAGAATATCTAACAGAAAACAACGTATTTTCCTGGGGGTTTTTGAATAATTTCCCTGCATTGAACTGAGATTAATGTCCGTCCTATGGCATGATGCAAAATGGTTCAAATTACCTTCAAAAAGGGCATTTCCATTTCTTAAAATTGCCTCACAATTTTAGAATAATTTTTGTAGAACCATATTAAACAGCCTGAGTGTTAACTTCATCCATATAGAAGATTATATACATCACCATAAGGAGGCAAGGTCAAATATGTGAAAACTGAGATCAGCTTTACATTAATATAGTGAGTATTCATGACAGTGGTGAGAGTCAATGGCCTTTTTGACAGAAGCACTGATTGCTCTAGTACTAGATAATCTGCACTCACTTGGCCATGGGAAATCTTAGGCTCACTGTCTAAGTGATTTGTCATGTGGAGCTCATGATACATATTATAGATCAGGAAAATTCTTGGTGAAAGAATTTCTGAGTAATAGAAGATATACAATAGGTTTCCTGGGTAATCAGGAGAAGACAGAAGTAGTAAAGGACTCAATCACAGTAGAAGCAACAGAGAAAATTAAATAGTTATTCAAGATGGGCAAGGACTTCCTTAGATCAATGTCAGATTATTATTATCTGTGCTAGATCAAGCTTTATGACAACTGTGATGGGGATCAGTAACAATCACATCTCAGAGAATTCCAGAGAGTGCTTCTTTTCTGATTTTACTTCAAGTCAGATGCCACAATTTGTTTCTTAGAATAACAGAATGCAGTATTTTCTTGCCAGAGGAGGAAATTGTGCATCCACAGCACCATCCTGAAGCTGGGTACGTACACACATGAAGATCTACTTCTTTCACAAAATACCCCATTATAGTTAAAAGACTGTCTCTTCAGTTCTCCCCAAAATCAAATGATCATACAGTCTTTTCTATAACCTGTGAAGGCTCCTGAGAAGGAATGTCAATGCCATGACTCCCAGCCTACCGGGAAAGGAAGCTGAGGTACAGAGCTGTGAAAAAGATCTATTTACTAACATCCAAGAGCTAATAAGAAAAGGAAGAAATCCTGATTTCCAAGCAATGATTTCTCCAGCCCTTGGGCTTGTATTCCAAGCAGCTGGCAAAGCATGGCAAGGTAGTCTACAGCAGGTTTTGAAGATCTCACTTTAGCCCGTGTTCTCCTCATCTAAGATCACATCTAATTCAGCAAGAACATCGTGCTACTAATTACCTGAACGGGTTAGCCTTTGTTATGGAAATCAGTTCCTTTTCCTCTGTGCAAGAACTAAAGGCTATATTCAGACTGCCTATAATGACCTAAATTTTCCTCATCTCAGTTTATTCACACAGAATCAGGCAGTCCAGTTAATTACAGCTTGAGTCAACTGCCTAAACATAAGCATTTGGTGCCATATGAGATTCCCTGGAGTATATCAGATTGCCTGCATAGGCCTGGCACATGTGACATAAGAGCTACAGGAAATCCAGGAAGCGAGGTAAGATTCTGTTAGGCATCTCAAATTATCCTAAACACCCGTGTTAAGGCAACAGAATGGAGATTTTAGGCTGTAGTTAGGCAAAGCTACTACAGATACTGATTCAGCACATTTTAGATGAGAATTTCCAACGGCTAGTTGCCTATTTCTCATCACTGACTACAGAGGACATCTATGGCAACCCCATGCAAAAGTTTAGTTTTTTAGGTGCCTGAAGTTGGGAGGGATGAGGCTAGGCAATACCCCATAGTTTTCTGTTGTTTGATCACTTCTGCACTTCTCACCTTCTCTGGAAATTGCATGGAAAATACTGCTATTGGGATTTTGAAGAACTTTATATCCCCTTTGCAGAGTATAAATAATTATGCAAGATGGGAGGTAAATCAAGCCTGTTTTTACCCTACCTCAGAGAGATATGAGAAAAACACCATTAAGAGTTAAATAGTTTAGTCAGATTAAATTTACCATGTCTGCAAAATTTTCTATCAAAAGGTTACCTTTGATATAATATTTCAGCCTGCAGACTTTTGCTGCCCAGGCATTAAATAATAAACTTTTACAATAAACTTTTACAAAGCAATAAACTTTTACAATATGCATCATTATAGGAAACTTAAATAGGCTTAGTTCTTTAGCTAAGCTTAGTCACAAAGACAATAGAATACAGGGAATAAATGCAAGGTGTCTGGCTTCCTGAATATTTAAGAAAAAGGTTCTTTATTAAATAATGCATATGAGAAGAGGGATTCAGTATTCCAAATTTTCAAGGTCAGGGTGGAAATTCCTGATCTCAGCCCTTGCCTCTATGTCTGTCTTTGCCATACAGCCCTGTGCAAATCAGAGGACTACCCAACCACTGAGCCCCATAGTTCCAACTGCGATTGAACCCACGGGGCAAATGGGTTGTTAATACCCACCCCTCTCAAAGAAGAGTCATGGCAATTGCTCTTTTTATCCTTCACAGTATTGTTCTCATGTCTGTGAGGACAGACTTAGAAAACATAAATGGCTCAGCTTTATAGGGAAACAGTTGCTGGTGGTTTAAAAGTGAAATTCAGAGTCACTTTTCAGCTTATAATGAGCATTGCAATGCAGAATGGGCAGCTGCAGAGAGTCCAAATGAGGGACAGGGAGGATCAGCCTCCTTGTTATTACAATGCTTTATGGAGACATTTGGCCTCAGGTATATTCTCCTTCCTACTCTGCTGTAATTTATGTATTTAAAGTGTAATATACTTGGCCACAGAGAACATGCTACACTCCTTTCCAAAGCTCTAAGCATGTTGGTTACTTAGCAGACCTGTCACACATGTGCAAAATGAAAATTCCTTTCCTACAGAAGAGTTACAGTACTTTTTACATTTGTTTTAGAAGAAGAGGTTAATATTCTATTTTGTTCTTTGTGTACTCTTGGAACATCAGCTGTTGGCTATAGGATGGCCTGGGAGCATACATCAACTAATGTTTCATTGCATGTCCTGGTATAAACACAGAGAAAGGTAGCTGATCCTCGCTATGTATAATGTAGAGACAGACAGAGGTTGAAATTTGTCCATGCTCTTAAAATAACAAATCCTTCATCCTGTCTATACAAGGAATGGAGCAGGGGCACTGCGCCACCTCCAAAGTCTTCTGAGAGGCAGAAGGAGGGGAATGTTAAGACAGAATAACTGCCCTTATATACTCCTTTTCCAATTATTATTCTACTTCCCTCCCCTGCCAGCCTACAGATGGTTGCCTTAAAAAGTAATGCCCTACATTCATGAAGTACTACATTCCTCCAGATTTTCTCTCCTATTCCTCAACAGCAGATTTCAGCTATTTGGAGGTCTGTGGGTTTGCATTTGGCTTGGCTGTTTGGATCCCTGTGCATCTCTGGGAGACCTAATTTCTTCTCTTGATTAAGTGAGCACAGAGAGATCCCTGGAGTGGGAAGAAACAAAGAGAATAGCCTGAAACATGGCTCATGATTTGCATTGCAGTGTCATTTGCAATCAACAAGAGACTCCAAAGCCCTCCATTTAAGACACTGGCTTCCTTCCCAATATACCCAGTAATATACTTAATTCTTACAACACCCTGACACTTTATTTTATTTCTGGCAGTGCTTATTCTAAAGGTCAAAGACTTCACTGTCTTTTCAATTGGCAATACTATTTCATTTTTTTAACTGCAGAAGGCACACCTCTGTTCTGTCCTGAGGCACTTTTTCAGATACAAAGGAAATACAGTCCACAGAGCAACCTCTACTAATGAATACCAACAGGGATTCCCCAAACTAGTCTTTCAGAAAAAGCCACAGCAAATGAACAAACCTTCTGATGAGAAACTCAAACTCTGACTCAGATGCAGGAGTGACTATCAAAGCAAAGGGTCCCACAAGTTCACATCTGGGAGGCAAAAATACATAAATTTTTAGTGTGAGTGACATCTACCAGGTTTGGTCCTGATTAAGGGAAACAAAACTAATAACAAATGCTCATTACAGTCTTCACCCTTGTTTTGCAACCTCATTTTAAACATGAAATACTGCCTATCAATGGACCAGGAAGAAGACATTGAAAGGTGGACTATGCTCTGATCTTAGATGTATGTCAAGCCAACAGAGGCCAGAATCTGGCCTTACAAATACTGGTAGGTTCTAAACAGACATATAATTTATTGTGAAAGAAAACTCAGTTTTCCCCAGCTTTAGAAAAGGAGTAAGGGCTGGGGGCCATTGAAGACCCTTTTCCCCTAACGATGAGATCCAGCAGATTTTGAGGTCTCCAACAAGACTTTGTCATAGCCTATATTTATAATAGACCTCAATTTTGATGTCTTCTGACACTTACTCACTTGAGAAGGGCAATAACCATTCAAAGAGTAAATGGATTGTAATAAAAGGTAAGCCAGTAAAAACCCCAATTTACTTACATAGAAAAATAAAAAAGCTTTGGCTTAGTATAATGTGTCACTTCTTGCAGCATTCCCCCCACTATAGCTAACAAAACACTACCAGGAGTGATGCTTTAAAAACTGAGGCTGGAGATGAATGTATATAGAATGTAAAATACAGGGCCCCCTGTGCAGGCAGGTAATGTTTCCCTGCAAATGACTCTCTGCTCCTGTTCTTATTGCTTGGCAACTTTTACCAGGATTTTTGCTGCAAAATTATTCATCTGGAGGTGCTGTCCCATGCAAAGAAGGGGAAGCTCCTTTTTTAAACACATCAGGCAGGTTTGCAAACCAGTTCAGTGTTTACCTTTGGCAAGGGAGGAAGAGAAGAGTGTTTGCAAGCCTGTTTTAGCACATTTGCCTCCCTTGCTGCTGGGAGGTGCAGACTTTGTTCTGACTGCAGGCTGAGCAGCACGGTACAGGTTTGAAGAATACCTTTCTTCTTGGCCAAATTCAATGTTTGGAGGCTGGCAGCTGCTGCTGCCACTATAATTGCTGAGTTTATTGCTGCCCAAAGCAAATGAATGAGTAGGAGGAAAAGTAGAAGGAACAGAAAGTGCCATTAATCTACTCTTTGCTGAGTTTGTGGGGAGGGGAAAAAAAAAACAAAAACAAGTATATTTCCTGTAGGCACTAAGTATGGTGATCAATGGGGCAAAAGCAGTCAGATATGACATACTACCGTAATAGTAGCATGAGGAGGGCAAAGGAAGTCTCCTGTCTTCTCAGCCCAGAAAGCCTCTTACCAGGCTATTCTGTACCGGGGTCTCACTCAGGGCTGCTCAGACTCCATGTTGCCTTGCAGATCAGGCAGCAGGACCTGGTCCCACATTTACTTCATCTGACATCAAGTCAATACGTGGCCTTGTCCAGCTTCAAAGTCAGAACTCTCTTCTGCAAAGCACAGAGGGTCAGGTATAGAATATATATATAAAATAAAAGCAAGAAGTATGAAAGTATCACCTTATCAGTAATCACCTTTGCTCCAAGATGTATTTGCTCAGAGGTATATTATGATCTCAAATTACTTTTAAGAAAAGACTATCTATCAGTATACTCTACAAGAAGGAAAATGTAAAATGTAGAAATCTATCTTTTACCGTAAAGGACACTAAAAATTATTTTTTAAATGAAGCCAAGTTCATAAAAATAGGACCTCATTTCAAGATCAAAATAGTTTATGTAAGTGTTTTTTAATAAACCATTGATTGCCTTCCTGCTGCACTGGTCATTTCTCAACATAGTTCTGTTAAAGTACAGACAATTAAAGGATATCACAAAGTATGCAGGAAGATATAACATTTTTTATTAAACCAACAAATTCAGTTGGGAATATAGGCAGGCTTGTGAGTATCTAATCTTGTCTTCAAGTCATTTCCAAAGAGAAGCAAAGTAGTTAGCCAAGAAGCAGAAACACTACATGACAAAAAGTTGATTCATTCAAGACTGAAAACTTGCACTGATTAATGTAGAAGGAAATCCAAAAGTCCTCTGTAAAGTCATCAAGGGATGGGAATGACACAAGACAAGGTGACAGAGCAGTAATATTTTGGCTTCAAGGGGAGCAAATTACAGCTAGAACCCTAATATAGCAAGTTTCAGACTCCTATCTCTGTGTAATTTGGAATTACATGACTTATTAAGGAGTTCGTTCATGTTTAAGTTAACAGAAAGAGATAAGCCAGGTCATTGAAACTGCACAGCCACTTCATGCTCTGGAAGTATATCAGGAATTGTGCCACAAGAGTCCACACAGATGAAGGAGAACTATTTGTTTATGTTGGTGCTGACTGAATCTGCTGTTGGCATCACCACTAAAATTTGAAGTGTATTTAAAGGGGAATTGACTCAACCAAAACATGCAGCAAATCTTCAGCGATACAGATGCAGAACAACAGTGGCAAACTTCCAGCTTCCATAACAGGCGTTCAAAATCCTCTGGAAATAAATGACTTAAAGGCTTTAAAAGGATAAGAAAGGACTGTCAAACCAGAAAGATCTCAGGGCCAGTTCCTGAAGGCCCCGGACATGCATGACTTCAACTGAAGTTCAATACTGTCATCTTTCCAGGACAAGCATTAAGAGATGGCTGTCCTTCTTCAGGGGTTGACCACGATTTCTGCCTTCTATCCCAGCACTGTGGTTTACATGAAGATGTATTTGGTTCAAACAAAGGGTCTGCCTAGCCCAATTCCAGTCTCCAGCAATGGCCACAAGCCATATTCATTAAAAATTAAGAAATGTATGAACATCTACATTTCTACACACACACTATCTCAGCTTCTGACAATTTTCAACTGAACAGGCCCATCTGATGGACATTCATCCTTGTTCAGGATGAAACAGTGGGTGTTTAGCCTGTATCCACCTTCTCCATATCCGCAGTTTTGTAGTTCTTTAGTGTAACCCACCTATGTTGACTTTCTTCTAGTCCTAGTCTAACAGCTTCTCTCCTATTTCTTGGTTCCACAGTCAGGCAGAGAGAGTTTTTGGTCCAAAAATCTTCTAGATAGGTACAGGCCAGCTTAAAGATAGAAAGGGGTTTCAGCATTGGGCTACTGTAAGGGAGAACTGATCAAATCCAGCTCCATGTTGAGAGAAGGTCTGATAGATGGCATGTGCACCAACCACGGCCCAGCTCTTGGTGATCCCTGGTAACAGCACTGCACATCTCCTGTCTTGTGAGGCAAAGGCTGTATCTCTGCCATATGATTCGGTATGGCCTTTCCCCATGTGCCTGAAGTCCTTTCAGCAACTGGGTATAAGGCAGCAGCAACCTCTAACACATATGGCAGTGCTCTGAGATGCTGTTGAGAGGCTGAATGGTGGGATGGGCCCTTGTCCCAAAGACTGCACAGGTAAAAATACAAAAGACAATGGGTTGTACCTTACAAATGAGTGAACAGTGTTGGCTATATTTCACTTTACATGATTTTTATGAGATATGAGACTTGTATTACATGAGTCATATAGATATATGTTTCATATACTTCACAGATACATCTTGCATACCACACCTATTCTAAAAACCTTTGCCTTAGCATAATAATCTATGTTTGTCTCAACCTGTGTTTTATTTTCATAATTTGCAAGAAAATTAAATAGAAAGCTTATCAGAAATAAGTAGAAATAAAAATACAAATAAATAGAAAACAAATCAGCTTTTCACATTTAATACAAGTTTCCAGAATCGATTCTGTCTGTTGTTCGTGAAATGACTGTACTTTCATTAGACAAGACAAATTATCTAGAGCCCCGGGAAAAATTAATTTCATGACATGCAAAAGATTGAAGACCTATTGATAGAATACAATATACTCTTGGCAGATGTCCCCTGCCTAAGGCATGAAATGGCCTGACTATTATCTTGTCTATGGTTCAAAAGTAATTGTACACATTGCACACAGTGCACCACACGCTCAGAGAGAAAGCGCCTAGTGATGATGGATATCACTATTGATACAATTCACATCTAAAAACTGTAAGTGCTGGAAAAAGTACTGTGAATTCTAGAAGGTAATATAAATTCATTAACTGCTAAGAACACACAGAGATGCATTCAAGGAGCAGAGCTGTGACAGTAATTGCGGAATTGAATATTTTTAAAAAGGCCTTTTGTTCCTATTGGCATCAAAGCTATTGTTGAACTGTGCTGTACTGTCAGCAATGTGAATATTAGGGGTTTAGATCCATGTATGCGAAAGATCAAATGCAGTGATGAAGGATTCTGTAATTATTAGTAATGGCTTCCCAAGTGGCCATTTTTTTATTAAGATTCTTAATAACTAAGTGTGGTGGTTTTACCACAAATTCAGTGATTTTGGAGCAGAGACTCTGAGAGAAATCACAAACACACCCCAAAAATGAAGAAAACGCACAAAAATCACAGTTTATTTTGCGCAAACATCAAAACCCAACAAATAAAGTGCAAGACAGACAAACAAATTAAATTTTTCCAGGGCCCGCGTTTGGGGTGAGGACGCTCTGGAGATAGTGCTTGTCTCTCTCTCCCTCTGAGCCCGGCTGAGAGACTCCACGGTAGTTAGAAGGGGGCACGTGGTCTCAAGATCCCCTTAGCCTTGAACCTCTGCCCGGTTTCGACTGAGGAAAACAACTCAAGAAGATTACAAAACCGCGCACCCCCTTCCCTCCCTTTTAGCCCGAGGAGAGATTTAGTGCTGAAAGGGGGAAAAAGGTG
>VYZS01047413.1:73410-97224 GCA_013400695.1 Neodrepanis coruscans
GGCTTTATCAGGCTTGTGCAGGAAAACACAGACTCAGCTCAAGGTACAGCAACCCTCTCAAGAGTTTTGTTCTAAGGTGGTAGTTTTGATGCAATTAATATTCCATACCCAGGGAATTAGGTAGAATCTGCCATACCATGAAGGTCTTTGCAATGCTACACAGCAGCAGCCTCCTCCAAATCTCTCTAGCCACAGTGAATAGCAACAGCACTAAGATCCAGATCCTGTCTGTCCCTGGGTTCCATAGAGGAATACTGCAGTTGATTTCAATAAGTCAGGCTCTAAGGAAAACCCAGTCTGAGGGGAAAAAAAGTCTGCCTATGTTCTCAGATGCACCTGTGACATCAGGGGACTGATAGTGAAACAAACAATGTAAATGAGATCTAATCATGTCTGGTGCATCAGCCTTATCACCAGCATTGTCAGGGTGCACTGACCATGTCCAATTTTTCATGCCTGAGAAGATATAGGACAGATACTAGAAGGGATCTGTGAAATGCAATATTGCCATTCTGACTCGTGATGTCTTGTAGTGGCAGAGTCATCCCAAAACCATCCTCTCTTGATTCTCTGTGACTTAAGGCCATCTCCATATAGTTGGAATGCCACGTAGAACCTCACATTTATGCAACATAAAAAGTTTAAAATCACTGAAGTCAAGAAAGGTGTTCCACAGAGCCAAAGGAAATCCTAGAGCTGGAAGCTAGCCAACACGATGGCTACAGCAAGGCAAACAGCTGTGGTTGGAGTTTTGGTTGTACAAATACATCCTGTGTTCCTTAATTACACCACACTCCTTTCCAACATTCAGTGCATGGAAACAACACATTGGTTGCTCTCAAATTCTACGCCTAACTTCACTGGATTGAAGAAGTTTGAAAACTGCCTTATTGTATTTTTTAGAGGCAAAGTTAAAATCGTTAGAAGGTAAAAATGTGTATAGGAGAAGTAAAAGAATATGGCCAAGGAAAGGAAAATATAGGTTGAATACTGTTAGAAAAAATCCATGTGGAATGCGTAATAAGCTGAGTTTCATAACAGACATGAGAAAAATAACACCAAATTACACTGACATTTAATACAAGACTGGACAAAATCCTGGAAAATACACCATTGGGAACAGATTTGTCCTGCTTGTACGGTATATGATCTCACCCGCACTGGAAAATATAGAAACATTTTGATGCCTAAATGAAGTTCCCAGAAATACTCAAGCATCTCACAGAGCTCAGGAAGCAAAACAAGCCAGATTTTTCAAAGTAGAAACAAAATTGTTAACTTCAGCCCAAATAAACACAGCTCTAGTAAACACAAATGTAGAGGATCTGAAGTGAAGTAACTCTGAGTTTACTCTGACTTAACATCAACAAAATAGATTATTTGCTACCCTGCCTCGCGTTTTCTGAAGTTTCATTAGGTTATGCAAGCAGAGCCTTTTGAAATGAAAAGCACCACAGAAGTGCTGAGCATCATTGTTTCTTTCTAATAAAAGAAGGCATAAAAGAGCAAGAAGACTGAACTTCATTCTACAGATAAATAAAACAGCACTCTGGGACTTCTTCAGATCAAAATTTCTGTTCTTAATGCAAAATCCTGATTAAATGCAACACAACTGTAACAATATTCAAAACATCACTTCTATATTCAACATCAATAGAATAACAACAGAAGAGATCTTTCCCAACATTTTAGCAGCATCTTTTTTTTTCTAATACAGCAGCATTTGCATTTTAAATGTGCTTCCTAAGAACCTAAAATCTTACTTTCAGAATTTGCTCCAGGCTGAAACTCTCCACGGAGCTGTTTTTTCCTTTGTATTTAGTCAAAATTTACATTAAGTAAAATAAAAAAAAAACCAACAACCAAAATTAATATGTATTTCAAAACACAATTCAGTATAAACAAGTTAGTTCACTGGGGTAGCTCCTCAAGAAGAAAGTCATCCTTGGAACCATATCCATTTTAGACTAATGTCACAATCCAGTAATCTTATCTCTAGAATAGAAATATTGATGTAATTTTTACTAAGTGTCACTGACTACAAAGAACACAAAAATTTGCATCCCATAAGGGAGCGCCTTGAAGCTATTTTTAGGTAGATATTGAAACAGCAGAAGAGTTAAGATATCTGAAGTGGTTGGAAATTAAAAAACAAAGGCAGCTAAGTATGAAGGCTACTCTCCACATCATTTGTCTTCTTCAAGTTACATCTCTCTGTTCCTGAAGCATTACAACTTCCTGCTTGCTCTGCACCACTTGTGACCTTGCTGGCAGGGATGGCCTCCTCAGGGCACTTTAGGATCAGTAATGCTTATTACTGATTCTTCCCTCCTAACCTGTTTCATTAAAATCATTAGTGTTAGCTTAAATAGGAAACTTTGCTAACTAGGTCTCCTTCAGCCAGACTCCTCAAGGAAAATCTCAAAAAAGCTGTGCTGTTAGGTCTATCTGGGCATCAGCCTTCAGCGAGGCTGTAATGGGAACTTCCATGAGCAAGGTGAAGGCAACCATGGGAAACGGGATCCTCTCTTAAGAATATACAGAATCTACATCTGCACCTTTTCTTTACCTTTTTCAGATAAGTACCTGCTAAGTTTGGATTCCCTACCAGTCAAACCTAGTGGGCCCTGCATTGAGGAAAGATTAAAGTAATATAGGCTGCATCTAATTAAGAGAGTGGGAATCTAATTAATGTCCTTTATAAACTGAAAGTGACAGAGGACATACATACTGCACCTGTTAGGCTTCAGTCCTGAATTTGCCTTATATTTTAACTCCCATATGAATACATCAGAGATGGCTCATCTTCAATAGAACATATGCTACAGAATCTTTAAGGTAATTTCATTGTCTAAACTCTCTTGTCCTGAACACCTTCCCGAACAATAACACTTATCTGAATCTTATCTGCCTTACTCATCTGGATTCCAAACCTAAATCCAAGAATTTGACTCCGTGCTTTACTACAGTATTCGAAAGTAACTTTCAATGCTGGGAAGCAAAGACTGAGCATAGGCACAGAATTCCATTTCACAAGCCAAAGTCAAGCTGAAAAAGAATGAAGCTGCAAAACTATACACTGCATTTAATCTTTTGGTGGATGCCTGTAGAAAACTGGAGAGAGAACTAGTGTGACACACTAACGTGAAGCAGCTTTTATACAGGTTGTTCTAAAAGAAACCTAAACAATGGATCTTAAAAAAAAAAGTATTCTCAAGAAAACCTAATTTTCACAATGATATATTCTTGGTGCTACATTTTTAACATTTGCATTAATGATCTGGAAGAAAATTAGTCGCAGGAATTCACCATTGCAACAGCTTATGGAGATCCTACTTCTCTCAAACTTAATTAACTTCAGACTATAGGTTTTTTCTCAGAGATATATTCTAGTTCTAAATTATACAAAAGCCATCCTATGACCTGTGCTACAGCAGATCTCAGACTAAATAGTAAAAGAGTTCTCAGCTGACTTTATTATTGCTGAATCAATGAGCCTATGACATGACACGCAACTACTCAGTAGCAACATTTAACAGTGCCACATTCTTGTTTGCTCTTCTGTTACCTCAGTGAGGTTTCTGTTGGCTTTCATGTGCCTCTCCTGCAATGTCTTTATATGTGCATGCATACCTAGCCTGCAGCTTGTTTTTGTCAAGGATGAGGACTGCCCCATCATGTATCTACATGAGCACAGCAAAGTCACTGAAGTTTTGCATCCAGCAACAGGAAGATGTAACAAAACAGCCCTGAACAGCAAACTTGATGGTGAAGAAGAGAGCTTGGTGTTGGATAGAAGATACCCCTCCCTTGCCTCCCCACAAAATTTAGCCTTTCAAAAAATATTTTTAGGCTAAAGTGGATGAAAGAACTAAAAGGCCATTTTTGCATTTTTTAATGTCTATTTTTTTTTCAGGCACAAATAGCTGGAAGATCTATGAAGCGTATGTACACATGGGACCAAAGAATGAAGTTGCTTGGGAAAACTATAAAAGAGTCTGGGAAAACTGTTTTCTTCCTGGAAGTCTCTTGACCATCTCAGATCTTCCTCGTTTCCATCAGAGCATCTTCTCATTTACATTTTCTCCCTACAGGCAGAAAATTATGCTGATCTTAGTCTTCAGGCAGAAAGCAGAAAGCCTCACTTCAGCTATCAGACAAAATAATGGTTACTGGTCAGTGTCTCCAGCTGCACAAAAACCTTTCCCAGGAGTTTTTAGCTCCTATAGTTAACTGGAACTGCTCTCACCAAAGCCCGTAATGATTTTTCTTAGCTGGTCTCAGACCCAAGACTGTCTTTTTTCTCCTTGAATCCATGGGCTCTCTTTGACCACCGCAACATTTCTTGAAACACAACTTAGGTTCAGTGACTCCATCTCTCCCAAGGGCCTCCTTGTTTCCACAAGCAAATCTTTTGAGGGAGGGCTTCTCTACGTGACCCCACAATGCTACAACCTAATGTTCTTTCATTCTTTGCCTACATTTTATTATGTCTCACCTGAAAAGTCAGATTGAGCCATTAATATGTGAACAACTTGCAGATCTCCTTGGAGCTGTCTCTTTAAAATCTTCAGCCCAAAAGCACAAAGGCTTTCTCTAAGATTTCATCACAGATAACACAGAGCCATCACCCCACACTCAACATCTCCTTATCTTTTGATGGATTACTCTTTATTTCTCTGGTTTCTGCACCCAGCAAACACTTGTCCTGAACACTCTATGGGTGATGGAAACTATTATGGCACAGGACACTTGGAGAAGGATTCTCCAGCAATTTCACATGTTGCTGAGAGCTTTTTTTTCACAAGGCTACAGGTTTTTTACTGAGATAGACTCGTAAGTTGGTATGATCTGTGTCCTCTTTTTCTCAAATAACCAAATTCTCCTTTTATCATCCCCTATTTCAAGAGCTCTCCAGATTTTCTAACCAGCAATTCAATGACCATAGTTTAAGGAGTTTCAGCACTCCAATAAGACACAAGGGAAACAAGATAGAGAAATGAGGAGAGAAAGAGCAGACGCTGCTGAAAACCATTTACTGAAGGGAGTAGAAAACTTGTGCTTTGCTAGGGTGCAATCAATAAATAGTAAAAATGACAGTACAAACCAAACGGCTACCCTACAATCATGGCGAGGGTTCATGTCTCACATGACACTCAGAATCAGGTCCATAGTTTCAGGTTCAGACAGCTGTCTACACCAGCAGGTTGTTCCATGCTCAGTTCCCTTGCATCCATACTCTGAGCTTGGTTTAGCTGTCCTATGCAGCCAAAGGGAGTTCTGAGCTAGTGAAGATTTCATTCCTGCATGCTGAGCAAAGCTTCACCTTGCCAACGTAATGCTTTCTAAATTGATCATCCTTGCAATATTTGTGTCTTTTGATCTACTCCCTCCCATAAAACTGGCTAACCTTTAAGTTCATTATGTTCTCAAAATACTGCTATGTTCTTAAAATCATTGCTCTGCAATCAAAGAGTGAAACTATTTACCAAATTAGTACGTCGTATCTGAGCTACCTATCTGCAAATTTCTAGTTTCTCCATTTAAATAGAATTGACTTGCCACAGCACAATGAAAATATCAATATAGACTCAAATTTGCCAGAGATTTGTTAAACTTCACTTCCTGCTGTCATGTCCCCAATAGTTACGGTCAAAGATGCATCCTCACAATCTGTTCTAACTACATTATATATATGCCTCAGTTCTTTGAAGCAATCCAATGGAGATGTACAGGAAGTATGCTCTGAGACACCACAGCAGCAGTTTGCCAGCTGTGGACTGCAGACCACTGACAGCCACTGCACATAAGGCTGGCATTGGGGAGCTGGCTACTTCTTGTTGTCCACTATCAAATTGCCTTACAAAAAGCTAAAAGCATTGTTTTTCAACAATTGCTGTAATGGCTACAGAGCTACCACATGATCATTTACATGGAAAGGAAGCGGTTCCCATAATTCTAAACGGGCGGAAAACTCTATGATTCAGTCTTTCTAGTAGGAGCAGAAACTCAACATGTATCATCCCAGAATCATCTGAAAATACAGATATGCTCTGTAGTAAGGATCATCTGAGATAGCAAATGCAGACTAAGTATGTAAGATCAAGCAATATCCAAAGAGCCCTTCTGACTTTGTGTGGATCTGCAGTTTCTTTTAGGTTCTGCCACTCAATTTTTATGAGAAGAGCAGATTTATGGTATAAGCACTCATGAATAATTCACTTCCATGAGCTGCCACATGCAATTTGGGGAAATCCCAGCTATAAAACCTTGGCACTGTTTAGCTAGCACAAGCCACACTACTTTTTTTACATGTGTTATTCCACTGACCTACTTGAAGTTATTCCTCCTTCACACTGCTAGAAAAAAAGGATCAGGCTGTTTTCTTACCACCTCTGGTAGGCAAACCTCTCTGCTACCTCTTCATAGCAGTAAAAATGCTTCTAGTGTAGGAATAAGTTAGTGTTAGCAACCTTAGTGCTTTGGCTCACTATAGCTTTGATGGCTTGTGTATATCACTCATTCTTGAAACTCCCATAATACTCCATTGTCCATTGGCTTATGTCCTCCTTAAGTCCATGTTTTTAAATCATATTGAGAAAATTACCTGAATCCTAAACTAAAGGAACACCATAAAAGCCATAAGCTAGCTACACTGAGCCTGTCTTCATGCTGGTTTCTAATTTCAAGAGACATACGGTTTCTTCCAACACTCATCCTCCACAACTGGAGCAGGAGCCACAGTAGGGTATTGATGCAGATGACTCAGATGAAAAGAAAGTGAAATTGTCTTGCTATATCCTTGTCCAAACACAGAGGATGAATTAATAGCATCACTCAGCGGCTGCTTATTTCCCCAGGCTTTTTCTTCATATAAAGAGAGGTTAGAGTTCTTTTCTCCAAATAAAAATAATATTTGTGACAGTTTTATTTGATTAGATCTCTAAGTGGAAGCCAATTAAAATGACAATCACTGTACTGCCACTGAGCCATATTCAAAGTGCCCCTGTAATACAGGGAACAAAGAGCTGGCATTCCCTGTTTGTAAATAAGGTGAACAGCTCTTGACATAAAACAACGCAATAATTATAGTGCCTAAGTTATACATCTGAGTAAAAATAGTCATGTCATTTAAACAATTAACCTATGCTGATTTATAGCAGCTAGGGATCTGATGAAGGATGTAAGGACCTGATCTTTACCCTAGTGTGTCCCTTTAGTTTATCTAAATTATTGGCTTTCACCACCTGGCCTATCCCTCATGTCCCAGAAGCTGGGTTTTAAGCAGGTTAAGAAATAATGTGTTTTCATTTTGGTCATTTCTTACACACTTCCAGTAGTGCTGAATGAAATGCAAGACAACCATTAAAGTCAGTAGAGGGGAAAATCAGACATGCTGTGTAACTAATTTCTGAACTCTAAGTGAAGTTGTTGCACTTTTTATTTCATATCACAATTTAACATTTCTTTGAATTGTCATGTACTGAGGACAAGTACTACCCGCTCATGCCCTTCCAGGCGGGACAGGATGCTGCCTGGTCAGCTTGGACAAGTTCCAGGGGTAGCCATGGTGTGTTCTGAAGGGACCTCCCACCTCCTGGCCCAGGAGCCGCCATTCTGCTTTGGAGAAGGACGCACACCTTCATCCCACACCAGTCTCATGGGGGAGCAGGGTTCCCCCTGCATCCCCCACCACTGGAGCTGCTGTTTTTGCCGCAGTGGCTGTAAGCAAACAGCTGTAAGCTCTCCTGCCAAGCCTGCTCCACAGGCACGCAGGGAAGCATGGTCACAAGAAAGGGGCCAAATGCAAATTAAAACCAGACGAGCCAAGACACCAGTTGGAAAGAGAGGGTGGTTAAAGCCTGTGATGGCTCTAAGTGAAAATAGTCATACCAAGCAGGCTTGCAGATTGTCACTGAACTGAAAATCTCCTCCACCCCCACCTCCCCGTCTGAAAATGTATAATGGAGCAGGCTTCGAGAAGCTGCAGTTCCTAACAGAGTTAACTCTCCAGCAGTTGCTGCATTTTCAAATTGTCAGCCAGATTAAAAACAGGAATGCCTGTGAGTTGCAAAGCTGAGGGAAGGCTAAAGTGACAGGGTCAGCTTGCTCTAAAGTACAGGAACACCTCAAAAAGTGGGAGGCAGAGCATCCTGCAGCCAGGAGAGACTTAACCTGGCATCGCCTCACTGGAGGCTTGGCACAGGATCCTTTCCTTGCCTAGCTACCAAGCTGGACAAGCAGTGGAGTTTTTGTCTTGTGCTTCCTTAGAGCTGCAGAAGCAGGATGTGTCCTTCAAGCTTCTGTTTGGAGGGGAGAGAGGTGAGGGTTCCACTGAAGACCACTTCTCTAGCACAAGAGCCAGGGCACCTGGCTGAGACCACACATGGCTGGATACCTGAAATGCTGGCACCTGTGCTGTCTCAGCACCCAAAGCTCAGGGAAACATTTTATCTTATAGGAGCAAGCACATGTGAGCAGGAGAGCACTTGCAGCAGGCAAAAGTGAGTGACACTGAGCTGCATGTCACTGATGACAAGAGAGTGATGATTTACTGGGAAAACTGCCCTATGAAAACATGCTTAAGGATCCTGTTTATTGTCTCAGACCCCTCAAATATTCCACAAAGATACCATACAATTACAAGCTAGAAAAAGGAGTGGAGGTAATTCTCCCACACACTAGCCCATGGAATCGACAAAGCTATGCAGGAAATCAGCAGGGCAGAGTGGGTCAGCCAGACCCTCCCGCGAGATAGTGGGCCACCTCCACCAGGAATAACGAATCCACACTTCAAATGTTGGCCACAAGCTTGTTGTCAGATCCACACAGGTGCACAATGCAGAGATGGAAGGCGCTTTGCGAGCAGTGGGAGTAGGAAGAAGAAAGAGAGATTGTTTCCACATAACACAGCCTCTCCTCCACCAAAACACAACACTCCATGGGGATCTGTAGCCCCATGCTCCTCCAGGTACCTCCATTCCATCTAAGCTCTGCTGGCAACTACAGCCCACAAAACTGCTGTGAAAATGCTGTCCCAAGAAGTCAAATTGCCATGCAACTCTCAAAGATCACATAATGATCAGACAGGGACTTGAGCACAAGAGAGTGGCCACAGGAAACTGTGTTTTTGGGCCATATCCAGGCATCCAGATAACCAGCTCAGACATCAAGGAAGCCAAGTGGTCTCTCTTGCTAGCAGAGAGTTTGACTCATCCCTTCCTCATTCCAAAGCACCAAGGGAGTCTCCAAAAGTACAAACCAGTAGCATGGACACCCCCATTCCCTCCCCACATAAGCACTTACCCCCCAGGAACTGGATGCCTCCTGCCACCCTGCCCACGGTTCTGGAGATCAGCTCGGACACGCAGCAGCCCATAAGCGCTGTCAGGGCCACCAAGAGAAGCAGCCCACAGCCCAGGCCCGTCACCACTGTGCAGATCCTCCACTCAGCGCTCGGGATGGCCTGGAAGGAGGCGTAGCGGCCACACTGCTCCACCATCACTGTCATCTGGCGGCTCTCGTCCCGCACAGGGTAGGAACACCTCCGGAAAGTGCCAAAGGAAACAGACTTCTCCAGCTGAGACCCCAAGAGCCAGTAGGGCATGAAGAAACCAACACAGGAGGCAGCAGCACAGAGGAAGGAGAGGAAGGCCCAGACAACACCAGCACAGGTGAGGCTGGAGGCCATCTTTGTGTCTGCTCCAAGACCTCCCACAATGGAAAGACACAAAAGTAACTGTGTATTTTAGAGGAGACTTGTGAATAATCCAGAGTCTCTCAGCCTTGGCAAATCCTCACACAGGGAGAAGCTCGGATCCTAACAGCCAGGCAGATATTTCCTCCCATCATGAAGTCAAAGGTCCCTAATTAAATAGCAAAACACAAAAAAAAAAGAAGAAAAATACAAGTTCATTAATACTGACACTTGGGGGAAAAAAAATTTGTTTTCCAGAGTGTTACGAAACTTTTGAATAAAGCATGTCACTTTCTGTCCCATCCTTGCAAGCAGACCTTATGATCACCATCAGTGATACCGGCTGCTGTGGTCTGTGTGACAGTGGTGGTATGCAGCCTGGCTGGCACAGGCTGCTGTGCACATCCAGGAATACTCTGCAGCGACCTTCAGGGGCTCTCTGTGTACTTGCCTACTCACTTTTCTTCACTGTATGTCCTGATCTTTCCAGTACCAATAGAAAAAAAAAAAAAGATGAGGTCTATCCTTGGCTAGCCAGATCTTCTTCCTGCAATGTCTGAAGAATATACTTCACATGTACATATACATGCACATTCACATGTATGTGGCCCCACAGCTTCAGTGCAAATCCTTAGACACTCATAGTGCCTAAGACATTTCCAGATCAGACCCTTGTGACAGTGGTAACACTCATTAACACACCCCCAAAAGAAGTGTTATGACGCTTTTTCTAGCACTCCAAGTGTTTGGCGTCTCTGTGCAAAAGGAGCCTTTTTTCACTTGATGTCCAGAGATGCCAAGAACCCAAACCCCAGGTGGGCTTCTGGTAAGTGAAGACATTGCCACATTTTTTGGATTTACCCCTACATAACCTCAAGCAGCACATGATTAAAACACAGAGGCCTCTCTTAGTATTCCTGCTTGCATTCAGCCCGGCTCTTCTTTCCCTCTTCCCAGTTCAAACCCAGGAGCCATAACCCCTCTCCATCCTTCTCAGACAACTCCCAGCCTCTAAGCTTAGTACCAGTGTGACCAAGTGCATTTGTCATAGAAACCTACATGCTGTTCTCAGATGTTGGGGATGTATTTCCTGTTAAATTCATGCTGGATCATTATTCCAACTGCTTTTGTAAATTTATGATCATTTCACACAGTTGCCGCCAAATTAATTCTGATAGCTATTTACAAAGGCTTTTTCTTCTAAGCACGATTAGATGCCAATCAGTGAATCTAACTCATGAATGGGTAACAAAATGAATACTGCTTCAACACAAGGAGGGAATGTAGAGAAAGTCTGGAAGTGAAATTAACCATGTACACCACACAAAAGTTTCGTTTACTTTTAAAACACTAAGAAAAAGAAGTCTATCATATTTAAAAGGTCTATGCTGCCGCTGAAGAAAAATACACCTATCTACCCATAGCCTATCCACAGAAATGCCTTTCAACCTGCAAAACGCCAAACGGCTGGGGATAAAAACTCGGGTGAGAGGAAGGGGAGGGGAGAGGAGGGGGTTGCCATTCCTCCAGAAGCATCATCTAGAGAAGGATCTGTCTATGTCTTGGCGTGGCACCAAAAGTCTAAGCCAAAGTGGGTCACTTAGGGGAGATCACTACCTGAATCGGGGGAGGAGGTATGGCTGGAAATAGGGGACAACACAGTAGGACCCTGAAATCTCGCCGGCTCCAGCGGGGCAGCAGCTTTGCCTCCCCAGAACCTGCCAGCTCACAGTCCGGGCGCTCCCCTGGGAGGCGAACTCCCCCCTCCGGCCCCGAAACCCCGCTCCCCACCCTCCGGGGGTAGGAGGGGGCGGCGGAGAGATACGGCTTCCCCGAGGGAAGGCGGCGGCCGAGAACCAAAACTCGCCGGGTGATGCCAGGGGAAGGCTGCTGGGCGAGAGGGCGCAGCGCCCGCGGGGCCGGCAGGGTGCGGAGTGGGAAGGGGGCCGGGAAGGGGTCGGCTGGGGTGCAGGGACTCCAGGAGGGACAGGGGACGCGGGAGGGTAAGAGGCTAGGAGGGCAGGGAGTCCAGGAGGCTCAGACTGGGAGGGCAAGGGGCTCCGAGAGAGAAAGGGGGATGCTGGCGGGCAAGAGCTGGAAAGGCAGAAGTGCCGGGAGTGTAGGGAATCGCGGGGGGGAGGCTGGAGTACGGAGAGCCGGGAAACAGGGGGGCCGGGAAGGGAGAGCAATCCAGGGTGGCAGGGAGACACGGGAAGAACGGGGGGCCCGGGAGGGGAAGGATGCGGGAAGACAAGAGGATGAGAGGGCTGGAGATCGGGAAGGGAGTCTGGAGGGTCCGGTGCAACGGGCAAGGGAAGTGGCTGGGCTGGGTGTCGGAGCGCGGAAAACAAATCCAGGGAAGAAGAGGATCACCTCGGATGCAGGGGATGTGACCGTGCCGAGTGGGAAGGGGTCGCGGAAAGGAAAGAGGTTCTGAAGGCAGGGAGATCCGGAGTCGTGCAGGGGATGTAACACAGAGAGAATGAGGGAGGGCAAGGATTCGAGGAAGGAAAGGGGTACAAAAGGTCCGGGAGGGGCAGGAGATACAGCCGTGTAGGGAGAGCGGGAGGGCTGGGGTCTGGAAGGAGCAGGAGCGGCGAGGGGTCTGGGAGTGCCAGGACAGGGACGGGCACGGTGCCGGGAAAACGAAGGGCTACTTACGGACACGCCGGGCGTGGAGGCTTCCCACCGCGGCTGCCGGGAGCACATGGACGCGGAGCCGGGGCGCGGGGCCGGCGGGAGGCGGCCGCCCCAAGCGACTGTCCCCGCGATCCCGGCGCGGAGGCGACGCAGGAGCTCCGAGGCGGGCGGGACCGGGACCCTCCCCAGCCCGGCCCGTCCTTCCCTCTCTTCCTCCGCACGTTCCTGTCTCCCCCTGTTTGATTCCTCGGGAGGCAACGCACTCCGCCGCCTCTCCTCCCCCTTTCCCCGCCACCGCCTCCCCGGGCGGGACCTGCCACGGTTGGCGCAGTTGCGGGGCCGCGGACGGGGCCGGGGGCGAGGGGCCGGGCGGCTGCGTGAGGAGAGCAGCGAACGGGAGAAGGGAAGCGCCTCCCAGACCTTTACGGGGCGGGGCGGTGGTCCAGGCCCCGCGGGCTAGGAGCGGGGGTGGGTCCTGGCTTCTCGAGCCCGTCCGGGACTGGGGCGGCGGGGGGCTCAGTTCCCGGGGGCCGGAACAGTAGGTCCCGGATCCCCGAGCCTGGCCGGGGCTCTCCACGGGGCTCAGTGTGGGGTGCGTAGGGCGGTGAAGCTGGAGACGGAGAGGAGGAAAGGGCAGGAAAGGAGGGGAGGAAAAAGCCGGCGAAAAAGGAGTGTTAGAAGGAAAGGGGAAAGGCTGCAGTCCTTACATGGGAAAATATGGGCCAATATCCTGATGGTGTGCGTGCGATAACAACTGCGAGTCTGTCTCTGCATGCGAGCTGCTGATCCAGCATTTTGATCGCAACAGTTCGGGAGTTGGTCTACAGCGAGAGTAAATGTGACCACAGTACCAAGCAGCTCGTCCCGGCTGTGTTAGGTCAAGCGAAGAGACGGGAGCTCCTGCCGTTTCCCAGAGTGTCTTAAATGCGAAAGGGAGGGGTTGCCTTCTGCACACAGAGCCTCTGGGAGAAAGAGATATATCCTATTCTGGGTTTTCCTCTACGGCCAGAAACTTGAATAAATTCTTCAAATATGAGAACATAGCAAGGGATTTAATTACCATTCATTAGTATTGTTAATGCTAAATGGATGTGAGGTTTATGGCACTCAGTCTGCATTTACACCATTTAATAGTAACAACAGCTGTGTTCAGGATTAAATGACAAAACCACTTTCTTGGATTTTTAAACTAAGATTTCTATTTTTTCCCCATAATGCAGTCTTAAAATCACAATTCTACTGAAAATGCATATTTTTCTCAAGGGATAAGAAATGAATTGTTAAGTATCTAGTATGATCAATTCTTTCTTCCTAACATTTTAAATATATTCTTTAAGGAAATGGTCTTCCAATCAGAGAAGTGGGTTAAATATAGTCTGGGTGCTAGAATATATGCAATAAAGTGGTTCACAAGGAAAGCAATAAGGGCATAAGCCCCATACCCCCAGCTTACTACCTCTAGGCTACATCTACCTAGTATGCATCTATATTAGCAAATAATGTGGGTCAATCTGATGTGATCAAATGGTGTTGAGAACCTAAATGATGTTCATACTTTTCCATATTTTTTTTCACATTCACTCCAACCTGCATCTATGGACTGAGGGATCCATGAGCTCTCAGAACTCATCTCGTGCATTCCTGACACCTGTCTTTTGCTGTAGTGCTATCTGCATTCATTTTGTGCACTCACCACTTATGCATAAACCAAAACATGGTAACTGATGATGATCTGGAGATTCACTTCAAAAGCAGACCCTTGATCCACAACAAAAGATGAATGTGGATGTGCCCACAGGGTGTTTGACAGAAAGGGAGCTGGTGTGACTTTCCCAAGGCTGAGAGCTGGAGCCTGCTCCACAACATGCCATTCTAGCATCCTCTCCTCAAATCACCTTTCTGCCTGGTACTAAGCTTCCACCCCCAAGCATTCGTGAGCTCCAGCTCTCCACTTCTGCAAGGAGTTATGCCCCTCTTGATGAGTGTTTACCACTCTCATGACTTCACTCAGTTCAGTCAGGTGTTTTACCTCCTGCTGTTCATTTTACCAACACCTGAAATGACAGAGATACTAAGTCAGTATTATGTCATTTGAACTGTGTTCTTGGTGTACAAAAGGAGAAGAACTGAGTACTGTCATTAAATCTGCAATTGTTTAAAGACCCGGTCTGACTTCATTCCTTAGCCAAAGGCCTGGGTTATAATGAAACTGTGATAAATATGCCTAAATTAGGCATGTGTTGGGATCAGACATGGGTAGAAATTACTTGGCATTAAAATGACTGTGGAAAAACTTCTTTTTCACACATGGAAACAGTTTCTCAGTTAAAACTGGCTTTGTAAACCTAGGGCGAAGCAAACAAGCATGCATTTATTCATGCAATTTATCTCTTCCATGGTATATGCCAAGGTCCCCACATAAGTGTTTGCTTCACTAATGGCATCTTCACAGCAGTTCATTTACTTCCCTTATATGGCCTGTACATTCACTCCCTGAGCTGCTGCCATTCTGCTTTCCCTCATGGAAACTGTGCACTGAATTCTGCATCTCTCCTGAAGCATCTTATCTTGCCAGCTGTCTCTGAATGCCCCCACAAGCTGGCTGCATGACTTAGTCACTTGCAAGGAAATAAGCTTTATTTCACAATCCATTTTCCATCAAGAAAGGTGTTTTGTTTTGATTAGAAACAAATTAAACATATTGTATATATAAGTTAACATCCAAATTCTTATTCCATTTTTTCCCTAAGCGTTACAACTCAACATACTTCAACTGTACCAATATTTGCTGCCTCTTTTAGGGATCATTGTGTTTAGAAGCATTTTTACTAGGAAAATTAGCTGAAATATTTAAATCCATATCTAACCTGTTTGAAAGAAAAAGGGAGTTATCACATGGTACTCCAGGATTCACATTCTCTCTTGTAACCACAAAAGCAGAGAGATCACCTCAGAGCAGAGCAATAACAAAAGACACAGTCCACAGGGTCTTGTCTATACTGAAATACCAGCTGGTTTTAAATTTTTTTTGGTGTTTTGAATTTTAAGAGAATCTGCTTGTGAGAAAGCTTCATAGTTGGTCGAGGGAAGCTGAGCCATGGATTACCCACTGCTGGAACCACTGAAAGTCAGACTGAATCAAACACCCATTGTCAGAAAACTACCCTAGCAGGGATATGGGAAAATATGCTTATAGATTTTACCATTTTACTTCTCCTCAATTCATTGACTAAGCTGCTGTTACAGCCAGGGCTCTACAGACTTGATGGAGCTAATCAGTACAGCAGAATAAAGACAGAAAATCCTGTCACTGTATCTAAATCAATCCTGGCTGATATACACATCACAGATTCTTTCATTACAGTATATCCTGTAAGACAATATAAAATGGCATAGGGGAATATGTAAGTTCCCAAACCCCAAGGAAAATGAAGCAGCTACCAAACCTCTATCTCATTCTTCCGTGTTTGACCAGAAAAAGAATCAAGAGGGTTTTATTTTTCATATCACCATCTGTTTTCTGTTGTATGGTCTGCAGGAGAGTGATCACACTAACGTGGTTCTGAGCATCTTACAAAACTGGATCTTCAGGTTATGTCTGTACTTGACTTTAGATGAAAGAAGAAAGGTATAAGTAGAACAATAGACTTAGGCTATGTACTGTGAGCAACAGAAAACCCAATTATTCAAATATGGTCACTAAAAACCAAACATGTAACAGTAAAAAGTACTGTAAGGGATACAATCTAATAATTAATATATTTTCTTGAATTTATGTCCAATCTGCAACAGTCAGGAAAAAAATCAACTAAACAGGCAAAAAAAAAAAAAAAAAAAAGAGAATCCCAACTCTAGCACCTGCAAATTTCTCAAATGGTAAGAAAAAAACTCAAATGACCAGATCCTGGTACATTCATATGGTGGCCTTCCAAGTCGAACAAATTGCATATTTTCTATTGTGGGTGGAACTAGACTCCTGATATTTTTAGCTATCACATCCAAACCTGAATCCTGGCCTATAAACTTAACTCTAACCAAAATATCTTTTCTCTACTTCTATTCTCATACTATATTAAGATTAATATTTATTTTTATGGTGGTTCTCATCATGGTAAATTTTGCAAATTCTCTTACTGACAGGTCTTGAACACAACTTGGCGCATTTCTGAAGGACAGTTGTGTTACTGGATATTATGCTGTTGTTGCTAACATCAGTCTTTTAATCTCTGGATGCAAATAACGTCAATATAAAACAAAAAAGTAAACAATCTTTATTATTTGCCATAAAACCTCCATATGTTGTTTCATCTTTATGAAGTTATGACTTATCATCTATTATATAAAAGCCACCAGGTGGTCTTCATTTTACAAGGCTCTAAAATAGTAACTACAGCAAATCAGGCTACTGACTATCTCTTCTGTGTCCTGTTGCTAACAAGCCTGGTGGCTGTGGAAGAGGCCAGGCAGGTTTATTCTACACCAGCCCCATGGCTGAAGGTAGGAATGCTCGCTCTGCCCTCACAAACACTGCCAAGAGGTCTTACAGAGCTCTGGGATAATAGGTCCCAGACCCTCGTCCCCCTTCACCAGGGAATTGTCTTAGTCCTGCACAAGCTCAGGAAAAACATATGGATGGTTTCAATCATAAATTTCCGCTGTTCCTACGTGGACTATGAAAAATACGGAATATCTGAACCATCAACGAGTGATTTCCCAGTAAAAAATACTCCTCTACTGGCAGCCTGTTTTCTGTGCATGTAGACCAAATAGAAATAATTTAATACTGTGATCTTATTTACGAGGGGAACATCTGTCTATCTTCCCCAGATGCTGTTAAAGACAGATGCAGGGAATGTACAAGGAGAGGTCTTGCCACAATGTTTTCTTGCACTTGGCGGTGTGCAGGTTTGGAAACAGGAGTTTGTTTAACAACACGCGCAACAGAAAGATGATTTTCCTTTTTACTTTAAAGCCTCAGTCGGGGATCGGCTTTCAGCAGACGGTCACACGTTACGATCAGGGCCCAAACCGTGCCGGAGCTCCGGCGATGGGGGAGTGCCCGGGTTGACGGGCGCGGCTCTGCGCTGCTCGACAGTGACACTCGGTGGGCGGCGGGGCCGGGAGCGGGCGTGGGGCGCGGCACGGACGGGACAGACGAGCCCGAGGCACGGGGAGCCTCACACCTCCCGGTCCCGCGGGGTTGGTTGGCACGGGCTCTGCCCTTGCCCTCCCGCCGGAGCGTTTGATGCGGCTGCAGACGGGGAAGGGCGTGTGTGTGAAAAGCGGGGGCAGAGAGCAGAACTTGCTTCTGTTTTCCGCAAAACCTGTGGAATTCCTAACAGCCCCGGGCCACTGTCCTGAGGCTGCTGAGAATCCTTTGCAGAAACCAACAGCGACTTTTAGACACACGGTTTGCTTTGGGTGTATCTGAGAACGAGGTTCAAGGCAGTGTCCTGTTCCTCCCTCAGCCTTTTTCAACGAAACCAGACTTGAGCTGCCTCTCCCGCTAAGCTCCAGCAATCACTTGCATCTAGGTCAGCCTATTAGATCATATTCCCAGGGATAAGGCTAATTATTTCTGGGGTTTTTAGAAAGGAAAGCTGACAATCCTTTTGTGGGAGACAAAGACTAATTCATTTTCCAAGTGGAAGCTCATTTCCTCCTCTCCCCATCCCACCGTGAGGGTTTTACCGATCTTAGGAACTCCGTGAAGCCGGAACCTCTGAAATCTCTCACAGATTAATTTGAAGAAAAATGGTAAATCAGCTCTTGTCAGAAACCCAAATAGAACCCACTTTTCAATATAACTGTAACATTCTTAGTGGTGAAAAAACAAGCTCAGTTTTTTAAAGCTCTCTGAAAGACTTGTTAATAGGAATGCACATAGCATTCATATACCTTCAGAGGTATGCATTTATTATATATATATATCTGTATTTATAATACAGATATATGTATTATATATGTATGTTCATAATACATATGTAGGTATAGGTGTATTGTGTACCTCATCGTATTAACAATACTGTACAAGGAGCACCTGAGACACAGATTGGACTGCAGAACCCAGTCTATCTGCCCTGCAAAGGGCCCTATGGGGTGCAATAGGCACCTATTCAGCCATAGTGAGTTGAATCATGTTCTGGCTATGCCTTGTATTCACAGGGAAGCTGCAGTAAGCTAAAGAGAGATGCATCTTGGTCTATGGGTCAGTGTTCATCTTTTGTTTTGTCCCGTGTTATCCTTCTAAATTACAAGCTTTCTATCAAAAGCTTCATAGAATAATAGAATCTTAAAGATTGGAAGAGACCTTTAAGATCATTGAGTCCAATTGTGAACCCAGCACTGCCACTGTAACCCCTAAACTACTAAACCATATTATCCAGCACCATATCTACATGCCTTTTAAATACCTCTGGGGATGGTAACTCCACCAGCTCCCTGGGCAACCTATTCCAATGCTTGATCACCCTAACAGTGATTTTTTTTTTTTCTAATACCTAATCTGAATCTCCTGTCTAAGATATCTCCTGTTTAAGATAATTTCTTCTCAACCTCTCACTGCAGTCACAGCAAAAGTGACTGGCCCCCACCTCACCACAACCTCCTTCCAGGTAGCTGTAGAGAGCGATGAGGTCCTTCCTGAGCCTCCTCTTCTTGAGATTAAACAAACCAAGCTCCTTCAGCCATTCTTCATGAGATGTGTTCTCTAGTTCTTCCACTAGCCTTGTTGCCCTTGGCTGGACATGCTCCAGTACCTCAATGTCCCTTTTTAAGTTAGGGAGCCAGAACTGAACACAGTACTTGAGGTACAGCCTGACCAGTGCTGAATATAAGGGGATTATCACTTCCTTAATCCTGCTGACTACACTGTTCTTGGTACAGGCCAAGATGCCATTGGCCTTCTTGGCCACCTGGTCTCACTGGAGCCAGCTGTCAACCAGCACCCAAAGGTTCTTTTTGCTGAACAGCTCTTAAGCCACTTCTCTCCCAGCCTGTATCATTGCATGTGGTTGCTGCAACTTAAGTGCAGGACCTGACACTTTGCTTTATTGAGCCTCATGGAGTTGTCCTTAGCCCATTGATCGAATCTGTCCAGATCAATCTGTAGAAGCTTCCTTCTCTTAAGCAGATCAACACTCCCACTTAACTTGGTGTTGTCTGCAAATTTACTGAAGTGTACTCAATCCCCATGTCCAGATCATCACTAAAAACGTTAAGTAGGACTGGCCCCAAAACTGAGCCCTGCAGAACACTGCTAGTAACCACCTGACACCTGGATTTAGCTCCATTTACTACCATTCTCTGAGCCCAGCCATCCAGCTCCTATTGAATAGTCCATCCATCCCAGGCATGAGCAGCCAGTTTTTCTAAGAGTATGCTATGGGAGACAGTGTCAAACATTTTACTGAAGTCTAGATAGACAACGTCCATAGACTTTTCCTCATCTACTAAGCAGGTCACTTTGTCACAGAAGGAGGTCAGGTTAGTCAAGCAGGACCTGCCTTCCAAAAATCCATGTTGGTTGGGCTTGATTCCCTGGTTGTCCTGCATGTTCCCTGCAATGGCACTCAGGGTGATCTCTTCCTTAACTTTGCCTGGAACCGAGGTTAGGCTGACAGGCCTGTAGTTCTCCAGATCATCCTTCTGACCCTTCTTGTAGATGGGCATTACATTTGAGAATTTTCCAGTCAGCTGGAACTTTTCCAGTTAACCAGGACTCCTGGTAGATGACTGAGAGTGGTTTGGCAGGTTTTTTCACCAGTTTCCTCAATACTAGGGCTGGATCCCATCAGGGCCCATAGGCTTCTGCTTGTCTAGTTGGCATAACAGGTCATCATCTCCTGCATTGTGGGGACCTCACTCATCTCCCATTCATTCTCTGGGGAGAGCTCTCAGCCCTCTGTAGGAAGAGAGGGTTCTCACTATATTATGTTGTAACAAAATAACATAGTCATAGATTATGATTTTGCAATAAAACTACATATTTCGATATTCCTTTTCCCAACAAAAAAGTTAATTAGCAAGGTCGTTACAGTTGCCATGTATAAAGGGGAAGATAGTAATTCCATTAATGTGCTCACAAGAACTTCATTATTACCTCTTAACCTTTGCAAGGATGTTATAATTTCATTAATTAATTGCTTTTTGCCATTTAATTTGCAGTTTACCATTTTCAAGGGAAATTACCCATTAAACCAAGGACTTTTTTTAAAAGAAAAAAAATCCTTACAAAAAATATAAACCAAAAGCTGGCCTTAGAAAAGCTAGATATTTGCTAAGCCACTTTCATGTTTGAGTAGAGAGGTTTCTGTGCTAGCTCTGCGTATTAAAGACCTGTCCATTGCCTGAGTCTTTAGCCATTTGGAGAAAAATGAGGCAGGTACTGAGGCACTGAAAAAAAGGAAATGAATTCTTATTGTCATCCTTCAAATTCTGGAACTCAATAAATTCTTCCTCTCTTATTGATGCAGTGAGAATTGACTTTCTTTCTCCTTTGCAACAATATTGTTTCTTCAACTGAAATTAATGTATGAGCAATACTCATCCATGAGGGCTTCTGTTAACTTTAGTGACTGAAACAAATACAGGAACTTTGGCTCAGCCCTGTAAAAGACAGAAACTCTGTCCATGAATCACCAAGTACTTAAGAACATCCTCAAGCCAGTGCCTGACACTTTGGAGAATGAAACTCAACGCATGAATATCTGCTCAAAACTCAAGTCTCTTGCAAAACAACTATTTGTTTCAATGAATCAGACCCACGCTGATATCCCTGTGGTAGTATGTTGGCATATATCCACTACTGATAATAGAAATTGTGTCCAAATCCCATCACGCTAAAAGAAATTTAGATAAATACTGGCATCTGAGAAGTGAATAATACATTCCAGGTAGGCATATCTGTGACAGAGTGAAACATATACTTCTGAGAGATGGAGTTGCAGGGGAAAATGGAGGGGAAAATTAATGAAGTAAGCAGACACAGGAGAACAGGGAACAGAAGAAGCAGGTATGAACTAGACTGCACCATTGATTTATGAATTAAAATGTAAAAGTTTTTCTGATTCAGGTGCAAAAATTAAACTAGCCCTTGGGCAGTTCTACCTTTGCAAGTGGCATATGTCACCCAAAATGACATACATCTGGATGGTATGTCACATGCCTACAGGCACCAACTAGATCATTTTGCTGTGAAAATAAGACATTTTATTTTTTAATTGTAAAATCAAACCTCCTAGGGTTTTTTTATCCCCTCTCCTATGAGTAGAGGGAGAACCTGGGATTATGCCAGGATTCAAACACAGTATTTCATTTTCACAGCACTGAAGGTGGGGCATACTCTTAGAATTACTTACAGAGGAGTCAAAAGCCACACTTAGACCAACAGGGGTAAAAAAACAAAAGTGTCTAGTCAACAGTCCGTCATACAAGTTTTCTATGCAGTCAGTGGAAAGAACTAGGTAGGAATCTTATGATGAATTGCCTTCTGAAAATGCCTTTCCATTCTCTGATAGGATGTTTAACTATTGACTTTACCTCTGACTTTTAGGTGTTAGAAGATTAGCAAGTTATATTCTACCAAAAGTACTTAATTTTGTCTTCAATCCTTTGGATATCCAAGTTAAAGAGAACAAGAAGAAATTCAGGCCACTTAATATTGAGAGCTTTCTATTTCAACAATGGATGAGCAATCACACCACAGCAAAATAATCTTCTTTTTCACCAGCAAAAGGAAAGATTAGATCCATGGCAGCATGGGGATTTCTTGCCATAAGTTTTCTGCAGTGCACCACAAATATTGCTTGAAGACAATCTGCTAATTTTGCCAATTGGAACTGCAATCTGGTTAAAGCACCTGATGCTTCTCTTTGAGATGCTACTGTGCCTATATTATTAGGACTCTAGGCTTTACCATATAAAAGGACATGTGTGGCCTAGAAATAGAAAGAAGCCACTAAACATCAAAATTAACTTAAAAATATCCTTTCAAAACCTCCAGACTGCCTGTTCACTCAACATGACATTTGCTTTTTGAAAGGTATGGGCTCTGTGTTTTAATATAAATGTTAATAAATGTTTTAGTATTGTTTATGGAAAGTTGACGGTGATAGGTGACGTATATTCAAACTTATGATATTCTGAAAAGAACTTTACCTACGTGGACAAGAAAGTTTGTATGCAAAAGGAAGCTTGGAGCCTATTCTGGGGAACTTGATAATCTCTTGTAATTAATACTGTAATTGGAGATTTCTGGAAATGCTCCTTGAGCTCCTGCCAGGGAATGTGAGTGCTTCATAAAGCTGTTGACACCATTCTGTACACCAGCCGAACCAATCTACTTGTCTGCAGCAGATGCCAACACAGAACTCCTGCATTGTCAAAACTCTCATCTGAGCTGTAAAATGTGCAATGCTTTTTTCCTTCCAGTGTAATCACAGAACTATATCAGTACTACCCAGCCCATCACTGTGCTCCCTTCTGCTGCCCTGCAGCCTGCTGGTGGACCTAGGACAAGCTAGGTCACTACCAGTCTGCTTGTTCTTGGACTCACTATTTCAGATTGCAAATGGATAAATATGTGCCACAGATATCAAAGTTTAGAAAAGATGTTGCTTCCTACAACTTCTGCCTGCCCTTCTGGAAATGATTATTTGCTTCCAGTGCATCAGTCATGGGGATGCCAGTCCTGTAATAGCATCATGAAGGCAGAAATGACTGCCAGAAAGGAATGCCAGAGAAGGAAATGTATGTTAACCCTTTTGAAGGTGGAGAGGTCTTTGCAAAGAAATGTTCGCAACTCATCTGCAGTGACTGTAACCAGTGTCAACCATTATGTAATAAGTTATCTTTATCCACAGCAGCTTTTCAGCATCTCTGAGGGTGATGGCATCTTGCCAAGGCTTTGGAAGGGCTGCATCAGCTGACACCAAAAGATGAATGGTTGAGGCAATCCTAGATGACATTTGGGAGTTAACTTTAGAGAAAGAATCAAATCCAAATATACCAGATCTCTCCACACCAGAGTTGCTGAGAAGTTGTTTTTCTACTCTCCTAACAAATGTCAGAGAGTGTGACTTTTGGCATTTTAAAAAACTTCTACTTTTCCTGAAGTAGCAATAAAGTTCCATTAAAATCCCCCAAACAGAATTGTTATGGGCACTAGGAAAAGCTATTTATGAGACCCATGCCTGTAAAATGAGGTTGATATTGTAATATTGCTACAACAATTGCCATGATCATCAATATGTTTTTTGTAACTTTTACTAGCAATATCCCCCTAAAGTGCTCTTTCACAAGACCATGGCTTTTGTGGTAAAGCTGTCCCCTTTTTGCTCTAGGCCACACTACTGCTTGCCCCCTCAGGAGTTCTTTGTGCACTCATGGCTCCAGAATCACTTTTGCCTGACAAAATTTTTAGCTGCCATTTAAAAGGGAGTTTCTACCCACCAGATGTTGCCATCAGGCCCCGGCTG
>VYZS01047422.1:0-24594 GCA_013400695.1 Neodrepanis coruscans
CCTTTCCAGGATTCTGTGACCCCAACACCCCCCAGTTATGTGTGTGTGTGTGTTTTTGTGCAGGTGCTGTTCAGGGACCAGGACACAGCTGCCCCCTGCCCAGGGCAGGGGGGCCTGGGCTGCTGCCCACAACAGGACCCTCTCTGGCCAGACCTGACAGTGCTCCAGCATCTGGAGGCATATGCTGCTGTGAGAGGGATGAGGAAAGAAGATGCAGCCCTTGCCATCAGCTGGTAGGAAGCCAAATGGTCTCAGCTTTTGGTTCTTCCTCCCTCCACAGGCTGGATCCCTTCCAGCTCAAGCCACTCTATGATTCTGCAGGGCAGGGAAAGGTTTCTCTAACAAACCTGGTTAATGTGATTAAGAGAGAGAACCTTCAAAGCCTGTTTACCCTGGAGACACAGGATCTTCTGATGAGATCTGCTGCTTTATATTGTTCTCAATCCCTTGTCAATTAAGATTTTTGCCCAAGTTTATCTAGAAAACTTCAGAAAAAAATTAAACTTGCTCCAGTTCATGGCCAGTTACATGAGCAATCACTTCTCTCATTATCTGCACTTACTGCCTCGAATTTCTGCAGAATTTCCCTAATTAACCATGTGAGTAAGGAGTAAAATCACCAAGTAACCCAAGGTGATGTGTGTCTGCCAAAACAAGTGTGTCAGTGCCTGCTCCCTCAGCACCCCTGACCTCAGTGTTTGCATACCAAAACAGTCATTTCACTCTTTTCCCTTTCCATTCCCCACAGCATGGCAAAGGCCCTGGATCTCCTGAAGCATTTCCAAACCCCAGCCAGGAGCTTGTCAGCTGGAGAAGCCAGAAAGGTGCGTGTCAGATTTGTCTTTGCTGCTTGAGCAAACTCTGCTCTCTCTTCCCTGGACGTGGTGCACAGAAAACCTTCAGCTGAATGCATTCCTGGCATCCTTTATTTTCATCAATAGCTTCTGAATCCAGCCTGGCAGGTTCCCCCCTCCTCTTTCCCCACTCTCCTGTGTTTAATAAGTGCTCACCACCAACTGGATTTACAAGGTCATCACCTCTGCCAGTAAATGGGATGGAAAACCACTTTCACATCTTTGGCAGGATTAGGAGTTTTGGGGAAATCTGATTCTGAGAGATTAGAATGTCAACTGAGAATACCTGAAGTGTTTTTTTTTTTTAATCCCTGCTCCTCTTGCATTTTGGAATCAAGAGCTTCTGCTTCTGAAAGATTAATGGGGATTAAGATACAGCAGGACAACTCGCCAGTTTTGCAGTTAAAATAAAGCAGACCTGACCTCGTGTGGTTCCCTTTTCAGCTGTGTTTTGCTCTGAGCATCCTGGGAGATCCCACGGTGATGCTTTGGGATGAGCCATCCGTGGGCATGGACCTGAAAGGGCAGCGCCTCATGTGGTGAGTCCTGTTCTGGCAGAGCAGAGGGATGGGATATCACTCACTGCATTCCTTACTCAGCAGGCAATAAGACCTTGGTGTAAATCTTGTGGTAATACACCCAAAAAAATCTCAGTAGACACCAGCTGAACCCATGCATTTGGTAGAAAAGAGAAAAATTGCTGTTTCCTTCAGAAAAAAAAAATTACAGGTAGTTCTCTTTTGCTTTAGCTTTTCACCAACAGTTTACACCCAAACTGTAAAATCTGGAGGGATTTTAATTTTAATATAACAAGTTTTAATATAACAATTAATATAACATTGGCATCCACGTCATCCTTAAGCAAGATAACTTGAGTCTCTTAAATATCATCCACTTTCTAATAATTTTACCACTATAATTCCTTGGGTTTGGGGGAGGGAGACGCAAACCGGGAGGTTTTCTTTGGCTGCTCCTGGGAAGTAACTGTGATCTCTTTGTTCCCAGGAAAGTGATCCGGATGTCCATGAAAAGCCAGGAGGGAGGGGCTGTCCTGAGCACCCAGTGCCTGGAGGAGGCAGCGATGTGTGACCGTGTGGCCATCCTGGTGTCGGGGCAGCTACGGTGGGCACGGGGTCCCCTCACCCACCAGGATCCCTCTGGCTTTCAGCCTGGAGGGCTGGTGGGGTTTGTTTGGGTTTATTTGGGGTTTTTTTCCTTCCTAACCTAAAAGAAAATGCTGGTTTGGATTGTCCTGAGTGTGTAACAAGCAGTTTTCGTGTGTTTTGGCAGCACACAAGCAGCTGATGAGGAAGAGGATGTCCATCTGCTGCTCAGCCCCAGCCCCTGCTGTATTTGCTGGTTCTGGTGGTTTGAGCAGTGCTGTCCCTCCTCTGCAGGTACATCGGTTCCCTTGAGGATCTGAAAAGCAAGTTTGGCACGAGTTACCGCCTGGAAATCAAGGTGACAGACATGGGGCAAAGCGATGCTCTCCACACCGAAATCCTCAACCTCTTCCCCTCTGCAGCTCGGCAAGAGAGGTGAGAGCCCTGGGGGCTGCACACCAGCCTGGCTTTGGGCTGGGATGTCCTGCTGCTCCCACTGACCTTGCTCAATAATTTACCTGGGGGCACAGTTATCCTACAAGCTCCACACACACACACACACACCCCCCAATTTGATGCTGAGTCTCAAAATGACTGGGGTTTTTTGCCTTTTTTTATTGCCTTTTCAGGACTTCATCTTTGTTCATCTACAAGGTACCAATGGCAGATGTGCAACCTCTGTCCCGCTCTTTCTCCAAGCTAGAAGCAGGTAAAAGGGAACAATCAATAAAGCAAGGAGGTGGCTTTCAAATAGTTCATATAGATTTGGCTTTTAAGGATGCTTTCTCCATCCCTTTGCAGCTAAACACAATTTCAAGTTGGAGGAGTACAGCTTGTCATTGAACACTTTGCAACAGGTATGTTGAGGTGGGAGTTCCAGGTTAAAATAACCCATGAGCAGCACAGAAATTGTCAGTCCTTGGCAATGAAAGGTTTGTTTCCTCTGTGTCACGTTGTAGGTGTTTGTAGACCTCACCAGGGATGCAGAGGAGCACGACCTGGATGCAGCATCCAATGGGGCTGTGGAGCAGAGACCCCTTCAGCCCTGACTCTTGGAGCCACAGTGAAAATATTCAGTGTGTTTCATCAGTGTTACTGATCCCTGTGATCAGCTGCAGCCCTAGAACTTGGTTACTCATGTCACAACACATCCCACTCTGCAGGTGTTTCTGCCTCACAACTTAAAGAAAAAGAATTACTATTTTAATAAATAAAGCCTTTATCCTTTGACAAATTGAAGCCTGACATTGGTCTGTAACCCTGCTCAGAGTGACTCATGGGAATTTGCTGTGCTGAGGAATAACCCTGACAGGATGAATTGCTGGCAGTGAGGGAGAACTGTGGCTGTAGGGGGAATCAGTCACTGCAGAGAATCATGTTCAGGCTCAGAGGAGGCTCTGACACTTCACTCCTCCATGGCAGGAGGACACCAAGGGCTTTGTCTTGCTCATTCCTGTAAAGCATCTCCCTGGGTGATGTAATGAGGCTACGAAGTGCTGGTTCCTGTGGACGATGCTGGTGGTACAGTCAGGGATGATGCAGGTGTGGGATACAGGTGGTTTAGGCAGGCAGAGATGTGTGTCCAGGCAATGCAGGCAGGGCTGTGGGCAAGCAGGTACCAGCAGGTGGCTGCCGTGGCTCAGGGATGGGATGTTCCTGCCAGGAAAAGTCCCCGGCGCAGCCACCCCCAACCCCAGGGAGCCGCTTTCCACGTGGAACTCAAACATCAGTGCCCTGTCAAAAAGGTGTCTTTGCCTGAGGTTCCCTGACTGGGAACTGGCACAGCCACCTCTCCAGGGGTTTTTTTCTTCTCTTTGCAAGGAGAGGCTGAAAGGCGTGGAGAAGGTTTGGACAGCCAGGAGGTGATGCTCTGGAGACAGGTCTTAACTTCACTCTGTGCCTCTGCCTGGCTCCAAAACACTCCAACCTTATTTAAATCTTAGGGGTTGGGTTTTTTACCAGGATTGTGCGTTTTTTTCGCTGCTAGGCAGAGCAGAAGGAAGCAAATCCGGCTCACATTTCCAAGCCCAGCCTCTGTCTCCCTCGCAGCGCTGGTCCCGCAGCCGGAGCTGAGCCCGGGGATGCTGCGCTGGGCGACCGAGGGGCAGCCGCGCTCCACAGCCTGGGGGTTAAAACAACCCCCTCCCCTTCACAAGCAAAGAGTTGGCCAAGAGAAGTTTATTTTTATGTCAGGAAACCCTCAGGGCCAGCCCGGCCGTGCTGCTGCTGCTCCCCCCCCCGAGATCCACAGCAGTGGGGATGCGGGAGGGAAATCAATTAAAAACACAGGATTAAGGCGATAACACCCGGAGGGAGCGCTGCACTGCTCCTCCTGCACCGGGGATGGTGGCATGGCAAGAGTTTTCCAACACAACCTTTGCCATTTGGAGAGGAGGGGGAGCCACTGTTCACCCCCCTGCTCTGGTGTCACTGTTGACTTCAGCCCCTCCTGGTGCCCTGAGAAACACAACGGGCTTTGCCAAAGAAAGGATTTTTTGTGTGGTTTGTTGTTGGGCTTGTTTTCCTTCCCTTGGCCACCACTCAAGAATTTCCTGAGTAACTTTTCAGAGAGTCCACTGCAGTGATTCCACAGCAAAGTGCTCTGTTTGCATTTTATAACACAAATAAAGCTGAAACTCTGCCAAGGAGGAAGGGGGAAGGAAGCCAGGGGAAACAGAAGTGGTGGTGTGAGGAATGCCTTTTGCAGAAGTGCCTGGGTGAAAAAAGGAGTGCGTGGACAAAGGAGCCGGGACAGCCGGCCCGTCCGTCCCAGGGAGCCTCAGCATCTCCCCTTCCACAGCTTCACACACAAGGACAAGCTCTGGATTCCTTCCAAACCTCCCCTTCAAGGTAAGACTTCAGCATTCTTCCTAAAGCAAATCAAAAGGATGTTATTTTAAACTTATGAGAACATCCAGTAAACGATAACCCCGTTAAATATGCTGGGTGAGGATACAAATGTGTAGGGGGGGAACTGGGCAGCTTTCTAACAGGCTGAGTTAAACCTGTGATTAAGCTCAGGGGCTGTTGAAAGGCAATTGAGTCTTTTTAACCTTAATTTGAGATGAAATAACACACAAATGAAGCTCAGTTTATGGCAGAGGTTTATTTCCCGTGTTTCTTGGCACTAAGAGGATGCAGTAGGTTCAGCTCAGCTCAGTATTTTAATCCAGGACAGGCAAGGAACAGATTTCTTTCCCTACATTCATTGTAAGCTAAAGGTTGAATTTTAAAAATCCTGTCCATCTTCCACTCTTCAAAATTCCCCCTGGAATACTGCAGGAGTAAAGAAATCAGTTCTGCCACATTTCCCCCAGCTGCCCCAGCTCTGCAGAAGGAACTGAGGGGTGACAGGAGACAGGGGACACTTGGAATGTCCATGAATGTCCATGGGAACCTGGTGTGCCAGCTCTCCATCCCAGGATGTCCTGAGGGTGTCACCTTGTCGAGGTTACTCCCTGGGATTGTTAAAAAGAAGGACAAACAAGCCCCGTGTCAAACAGGTGATAACACAACATCCTACACTTCTGTCAGGGGGCAAAAACTGACCAAGAAATTGCAAGTTTTGCTTCAGTTTCCTCAAAGAACTCTAGAGCTTATTTCACAAGCTAAATTCAGTTTATACCCCTGGGTTCAGTGAAATCATATGTAAGAAAAAAATCAATTCAGGGGTGCTGGAAAAAGAGCAGATTCCTGCCCCTGAGCTGGTGTCCCTGCCCTGGTGTGAGCCTTGGGAAGACCATTTGTTGCAGCTCCTTTTCCAGCATTTCAGTGCCTGCTGTCTCATCGTGTGAGGATGTGTCTCTCCCGAGGGCTGAATATAAATGTTTGGAAGAAGATAAAGTCCATTCTGCCTGTCAGCACTGTGAGGCATTGTCCCCCCAAGGGAACAGGAAAACACAAATTTGCCTTCAGTACGACATGGAGGCTTGTACAGGACGACATAAATCTTCCTTCTGTATGACAGGAAGGCTTGAAAGGATTAGATCTACAACTGCTCTGATACTTCTACCTGAGAAACACTTAGAGAAGAGCAGGATCTTCTTTGAAAGCAGATTTAAGTGGAGATGTGACAGCAGAGTAGTTGGGCTGTGTCAGTGTAACTCTTTTCCATACGGGTGCTTAATCCTTTAGCTCATTGGAGGTGCTAATAAATATTTGACTCCCTGTTAATATGCACATATCTCATCTGCAGAACAGTCTGACAGCCAGCTTTATGCCTTCTTAATCCAGTTTCCACCACCAGCATTAATCCAGGCAGAAACTCCTCAGGTTTTTTGGCCATGTTTTTTAAGGATGCTGCCGTGTCTCTTGCAGTAACACACCAATGCACACTCATGGTACCTGTTTTTCTCTCCTTTTTCATTAATATCCCAACAATTACATGTCTCCCTGTGCACTTCCAAGAATTTGTTCTCTCGTAGCTCCCAGTTGCCTTCAGCTGACTCTGTTTTCCCAATGAGCTCAGCTCACATCACAGCCAGGAGTTGCTCAACACTCCTTGGTGTCGAGCCTATAACACATTAAAACTACATGCAAAAGGATTTTAGTGACTCTAATAGACTCTCTTGTTGTCATTCCTCGGACATGAAGCCCACCCAAGCCAATTAGATCATGTAGTCTGATATTCCCTTTTTTATTTCTTAAATAACTCCTCCCAAGCTCACCCTACTACAGGATGGAAGCCTGGAATTCTGGTTAGAATCAGTGTTTACTGCTGAGGGTTGGAGTGTGTTGAGGATGATGAGTTCCCTTGGACTCTGTGTTGCGGGGGTGGCTTGTGCTCAGGCACAAAAATCTGAGATGTTTCAGCTCATTCTTGCTGTAAAAAAGGGAAAGAAGGTGCACATCTGCAAGGACTGTGCAAATAAAAGCACTTGCTGCTGGAATTTAGCGAGTTATTTTTTTTAATAAAATTGTTCATAGGTTCAAGGATGAAGACACTCCAAAGAAATATGAGTGTGTTCCAGCAAACAAAAATTCTCTTGTGGAAAAATGTCCTTATCAAGTGGAGGATGAAGATGCAGAGCTTTCAGGTAAGGGGGGGAAAAAAAAGAAAGAATGCAAAATCAATGATAAAGTAATAGCTAAGGACTGAGAGTGGCCAATCTCTGCCCCTAGACAGCAATTTCTATTGGTGAATTAGGAGTTAAAATACTTTTGCAAGGCACATCCTCAGCAACTCAATCTAAGAAACTGGTGTGGCTGAGTTCCTTTTAATGCCACAAAGAACGTGCTCTTGTCCTGCTGCACTGTCCAATTCTCTCCTCTGTGCCCAGGAGTGGGTGCTGTCCCTGCTCTTCCTGCCCTTGGTGTTCATTGTGTCCTCCTTCATGCTGCAAATGGAGTACCCTGAGGTGCCCTTCAGCCACCNGTTCCTTTTAATGCCACAAAGAACGTGCTCTTGTCCTGCTGCACTGTCCAATTCTCTCCTCTGTGCCCAGGAGTGGGTGCTGTCCCTGCTCTTCCTGCCCTTGGTGTTCATTGTGTCCTCCTTCATGCTGCAAATGGAGTACCCTGAGGTGCCCTTCAGCCACCTGGGGCACTTGGATGATCCTGCCTTTAATTCCAACGGGACCACCGTGGCTTTCACACCCATCACTGCCACCACCAGGCAGATAATGAATAAAGTGGCCTCGAGCTCTCTCATGGCAGGTGGGTTTTGCTCTTTAAATATGGAATTTTGTCATTGTTTTGCCTGTTACACATGTGCTGTGTCTTTGGTTAGGAGAGAAAATTCACTCCAAATCCTCCATTTTCATAAATATTTCTTCTCTGGTATTTAAGTTACTGCTGAGGCCAGACTGTCCTTCTGAGCTGTAAAGCTCTGCCTTACCTGACATTCCCTAATACTTTTAAAACACCTTGATTCATTCTTTTGAGGTGCATTTTTTCTCAGCTGGTAAAGCACAAAATATCTCAAGGCAAAGAACTGGAAAAGGAGGATTTACAATGCTAAAAAAAAGCAGAATATACTCCCAGTGCCTGGGGATACATTTCCAAACTTACCAAAACTCATTGTAGTATTTTTCTTACACATCACAGGTATAAAACTAGAGGAAGTGGACAATGAGAAAGCCCTGGAAAAAGCCTGGATTTCTAATAGAGAAATGACAGGGGTTGTATTTAAGGACAACTTCTCCTATCACCTAAGGTTTCCTACCTCAGATGTGATTATTCCCAATGAAGTCTTTGGATTCATAGGTAATACAGAACGGGAATTCCTGGTGGGGCATTGCCTGGTGTGGATGGGCATCACCTTGCTGGAATAATCCATTTATGTTCAGTGATTTAATAAATGGTGGGTTATTTTGTTGGGTTTTTTTTTGTCAGTGGGTCACTGTCCATTTGAAGAGTTTCCCATAGTGCAAATGTATTTTTGTCACCACATTTTGTAGTGAAAATCAGTAACCTGTCACTGCCCTCACCTTGCAGATGGCTGCTTCAATTTCTCATGGTTTCACTGTATGAGCCCAAGGTACTGGTACAAAGGCTTCATGTCCCTCCAGTCCAGCATTGATGCTGCTATTATAGAGGTAAATCAAATTCAGGAACTGGTGTAAGGGATCCTTTTATTTTAAACTTGATACATGTTTGCCTTTGGGCAGTGGGAACAGCAAGGGATGGGTCTGTCAGAAAATAAAGCTCCATTAAAGAATGAATCTTGTGAGGACGAATCAGAAGGTTCCTGATATAAATAAATGAAATACTGACCTGTGGACCTTGAATTCCTTTTAGGTGATGGCAAATCATTCTGTTTGGGAAGAAATGAAATCCATCGGTGGTGTCCGAATGAAGTCCCGGAGTGTCATCTTCTCCCTGACACTGGAGTACAGCTATTTCATGATCACTGTTGTCATGTGTTTTAATCCCTTCATGTATTTCCTAACCATGAATGTTACAAGAGAAAAGAAGAAGCTCAAAGTCTTGATGAAGACAATGGGACTGCAGGATCTTGCATTTTGGTGAGTGTGTTTTTTAACTGGAATATGTTTTTGCCAAAAAAAAAAGCAGAATGTCCCTGGGCACTTGTGCAGGCAGTTAATAAATTAAGTGAGTTCATAAGTTTTCTCCAGCACTATGAGGCTGAGCAAGGAAGTGGTGTGTGCTCTTCTCCTTTGGGTATCTCCTCGACAACCACGTCATGCTCTGTGCTGTGCCTGGGATGAGAAGGGGTTGACCACGGGAAATAATAAATATTTAAATTTAAAATGGCTCTGACGTGCAGATGAAGTTGTAATTGAAGTTGTTAATTAACCAGAAGTGTAATGGCCCCTTTCCATCCCCAGGCTCTCCTGGAGTTTGCTGTACTCCCTGTATGTGTTGATCATGTCCTGCTTACTGACGGCTCTCGTGCTGCAGGAGCCTTTCTACAACAGCAGCTTCCCTGCTGTCCTGCTGCTGTTTTTCCTTTATGGCTTGGCATGTGTAAGTCAGATTTTAAAGCCACATTTTCTCACCACATGATTTATCACCTTGTTGATGTGCCCTGAAGATTACTCCAGAGCCTTTTGCACAGTGCTCAGGGCTGTGTCCTTGGCATGGCCGTGTGGCTGAAGCTGCTGAGTGGCTTCTTTGACCCAGCAGCAGTGATTTCATTTGCAGCCTGAAGGTCTGACAGGCAGTAGATTGGCTATAAAAGGCCTGATTTGAAACTCAGATCAACCCACTGAGAAAGACTTTCATGTATTGTGTTACACTCAGCTCACCTGGCAAATGGATGTGCTACAGTTAGAGATATTTATTTCCTTCAGTGATTGAAGGAAACTTTTGTTCTTGCAGATCCACCTGGTTTTCATGCTCTGCTCCCTCTTGAGGACCTCCAAACTTGCCAGCTTCATGGGGTTCTTCATCACCTTTGTCTTTGGATGCCTGAGCCTGGCAGTGCTGATAGAACGTGTTCCTGAGCCACTCAAGTTTTTTCTTGGTCTCTTCTGTCCTTTTGCATTTAACACTGGAATTGCCAAGGTATGGGGCATCGCCTCTGCTGCTGAACCTTCTCGTGCTGCCAGACAAAGGCATGGGAAGGCACATCCTTATTTCAAAAGTCCAGCTGTAAAATCTCCAGGTACTTTTCATTTGTATCCATGAAAGCTCCACGTCAGCTGAGCTGCTGCTGGGCAGCAAGGAATGGCCCCAATGCCCCCACCCCATTCCCCTGTTTCAAAAGCAGAGACAACCACGGCCCTTGTCACAAAAAATCTGCTGCTGGGCACGTCTGTAGCTTCCACATGACCCCGAGGAAGCCCCAGCGACCTCATCCCTTCACACAACAGCACCATTATCCTTGGGAATAGGCAGGAGTTGACTCAGGGACATCAGGCACATCATGTCTTGGCTGCCCCATCCTCCCCCCCTTGCTGCAGTGACTCTTCCTGGCAGTAGAGACTGTGCAAATGCAGCTGGAGATTCCTGCTGTCACCATCCTTTGGATAACTCTGTTCTTCTTCCATCAGTCGTGTCTCCATAGCTCTGAGCAATGTTTTCTAGCTCTGGTAATCTAATATTTCCTGGTATATAAAAAAAAAAATCTGCCTGGGAGAGGGGATTTCTGCACCAGCAATAAAAAAAGAAGTAATTTGCTGCTAATTTACCACATGGTTAAATCAATCACTCTGTAAAATTACACTGTTTTTATCATGACTCTGTCACAGCAAGGGTGCCAGTATCACATTTCTTGCATGATTTCCCCTAAAACTCTGGTCTTTTCTTCTGTTTCTGGATTGTTCTGGAAAATTCTGGTTTAAAGCATTAAGATTTCTGCACAGAGTAAATTTATTCCCCCTAAATTTATTTGCCCTTCCCCTCTAGAAAGAAAAAACAATTGGTCAGTCCTGCAGATGATTTCCAGGTTAACAAAGACAATTGTACCCTTTGTTTGATGGCCTGTGCACAGTTTTCCAGCCTGAAAGTTATTCTCTTTGCCTTTTTTTTTCCAGATTTTGCATTTAGAAAAATATGGAATTGGTTTCTCTATTTCCAACCTCATGGATGAAGCATACTTTTTATTTTCAACTTACATTTTGCTGATCTTTGACTCAGCCTTGTACATGCTGTTGGCTCTGTATTTTGACAAAGTTCTGCCAGGTAGGTCTGATGTGTGCTTATAATCATATTTTCTTCTTTTATACTTTATATGGTCTGCATGGGATACATCAGGAAATGAAGGGCTGCCAAAATAGGGTTTGGTTTTCAACTGTTCTGCCCCTGGCACAGGCAGGTAACTCACAGAATAAAAGACAGCAAAGTAGTGTATTCTCTTTCTAATTAGGCTGTTGTTGAATTCTCTATGAGATTATACTGTAAAAATATGTGAGGAAATACTTTAATTCATAACATAAAGTGTTGAATTCATTACATAAAGCCCTGAAGCCAAACTTCTTGTCTCTTCTACCTCTGCTCCAAACCTGATTTTTTGACTGGACAAGGTACAAATTTTGAGGCAGAGAAATACTTATTAGAGCCTCCTAAATATTCAGTCTGGGATGATTGTGTCTTTGGTTAATGACAGGCCATCTTCTTTGCTTTCCTGGCAGGCAAATATGGAATCCCAGAGCCCCCTCTCTTCTTCCTGAGATCCTCGTACTGGGTCCAGAGCAGGAGAGGCTCCCCCAGGGAGATTCCCAGATCCACAGCAAATCCTGAGGAGCTCCTTGGTGATGATGCAGAGCCAGTGCCCCTGGAATTCAGGGGGAAGGAGGCCATCAGGTTAAGAGAGAAGGAATTGCTCTTCCTGCTTGTTCAATTGGGTACTTGGGTTTAATGCTCCCACAGATCCCCACTCCTTCCATCAGCTTGGGTTTGACTCACCCAGGCAGGTCTCGTGTTTCTGAGGAAAATTTGAGGTAAAATGATAAAATGAGGCAAACAGATAATTCAGACTGGTCAGTAATGATGAAATTTAGATAAATTCAGATAGAAAAATAACTTTTTTTTTTTTTTGCTGTGAACATTAGATGTTCTTTAGGGACAACAAGGAGAACATAGAGGAGAAACCCATCATAAAAGTGCCCTCTGATGCAATGGGTTTGGCCTTGTCTTTGCAAGGCTTGGTGCCCCATTCTTGGTGCCAGGGAGGGGGGTTCACACCTGGGTGCAGAGGATGCCAGACCTCTGAATCTCAGGCTGTTTCCCAGTACCTCCTGTTTTTTTCATGCCATTTCTGTCATTTTAACTTAAGACCCATAAAAATCATAAATAAATGCATTTACAGAAATCCCAAAATAACAACCTCCTTACCTTCCTTTTAGACTTCACAATATTAAAAAAACATACAAAAAGAAGGACAAGAAGACAGAAGCTTTGAGAGGTATGAAAGCTGGGATATTGATTCCTGATAAACATGAGAAAAAACAGTTGTACAAACTTTTCAGGCAAAGAAATAAAACACTTGCATTGCTTGAAAATTTGTCACATATTAATTGATGCAACTGATTATTATTTTGTTCAGTTTCTATTGAATTTCTGTCTTTAATTAAAGAAAAGGAAGGGGGTTTTTTGTTTGATTTTTCTTCTAAATACAGAGCAGCTTCTTATGCCTTTAGTTACAGCTTTGCAGAACTCTGCTCCATGTTACTTAATGCACTTTTAGCTAATTAATTCCACTTAGCTTTTATATTTCTTGCCTTTGGCAATGAATGGAGGCAAGTGAAACCTCGTTTCTTCCCAAACTTGATGCTGTTTTCATTCTAGGTTTGTCTTTAAACATTTATGAGGGTCAGATCACAGCCTTACTTGGCCACAGTGGGGCTGGAAAGACAACGATGCTGAATGTGCTCAGTGGGCTCACCTTCCCTTCAGAAGGTAGGCTGGGAAATGGTGGGAGGGGGTGGCCTTGATTCAAAGACCAGTTCATTCCACCTCATCCCATTTATCCCTGTACACAGGCTCTGCCACCATATACAACTACAGATTCTCTGAAACAGGAGACAGGGAAGAGATCAGGGAGATGATTGGCATTTGCCCCCAGTTCAACACACAGTTCGAAGTCTTGACGGTGAAAGAAAACTTGAAAATCTTTGCAGAAATCAAGGGCATCAAGTCCAAAGAGGTGGGGAGAGAGGTGAGTGTGTGTCCCCCTGAAAACCATCACTGCACAGCAACGTGGGGCTGTTGGAAACTCCACCACTCCTTTTGCACTGGGAAGCTCAATGGATGTTGTGTCTTCTGCAAATCAAAGCTCCAAGCCCTGTCCAACCTACACTTGGACACTTCCAGGGATGGGGCATCCACAGCTTTCCTGGGCAACCTGTGCCAGGGCCTCCCCACCCTCACAGGGAAGGATTTGCTCCCTAATATCGAATTTAACACTAAATCTACCCTAACAAAGGATGGCAGGACAACTTCTGCTGAGAGTGGACATCCCTGTGCTGTTCTAGGTGCAAAACATCCTGGAGCTGCTGGATATCAGTAATGTTCAAGACACTCAAGCTGAGAAACTGAGTGGTGGGCAGAAAAGGAAGTTATCCCTTGGAATAGCCCTGCTTGGAAACCCCCAGGTAAAGCAGCAGGCACAGCTCTCTGATACAGGGAATATTCAAGTCCAATAGAATTAAAACCTTGCACATGTAATTGGTTACAAGCTCGTGCAAGATTTAAGACTTTAAAGTGCTCATAATTCTTAGAATCAATAAATTTCATCATTTAATTATTTAAAAATTCATAACCCACCTTGCTAGTGAAGCTTTGAAGCAAATAGAGAATTTCCTGACTTCTCACAGCTCCCAGAAAAGCTGCTCTTGCCTAAAGGCTCTCTTGCCTTATGGACCTGAGGCTTCCAAAGCACCAAACCCAGGAGATGTGCAAGTGCTGGGGTGCTGAGGAGTCTGATTTCATCCCTCCTGCAGGTTTTGTTCCTGGATGAGCCAACGGCTGGGCTGGATCCCCTCTCCAGGCACCAGGTGTGGAGCCTCCTGAGGGAGCACCGGGCGGGACGGGTGATCCTGTTCAGCACCCAGTTCATGGATGAGGCCGATATTCTGGCAGGTGAGCAGGGACACCTCTGCACAACAGCCCTGGAGGAGAAAGCCAGCTGCCAGAAAAGTTTGGAATGATTGCTCTGCACCATAAATTCCTTTGGCTTTTCCTCTCTTCAGACCGCAAGGCTTTTATCTCGCACGGGAGGCTGAAGTGTGTTGGTTCTTCTCTGTTCCTGAAGAAAAAATGGGGGATTTGTTATCACTTAAGGTATCTGCTTCAGCCCTGGGACTGATAGCTGGGAACATGCATGTTCAAAGAGCCACCAGAATGAGGGCAAGGCAGAACCCACAGAACAGTCACCAAACAAGCAGATTAACTGAATTAATAGCCAGTTAAATTAGCTCAACACTTCACTCTGAAGTAAGGAATGAATTCAGCACGCTGGAGTTTTCTTTTGATGCATCCTGGCAAATAAAATAGTGGCTGGTTTTTGCTCTGGTGGGGTTTGGTTGTTTTTATTCCAGAACTAAGCACCTGTTTTTTTCAACCCAACAGGATCCATGTCAGTGAGTCTTGTGACTTGGAGAATGTGACATCCCAGGTTAAACGGTACATCCCCAATGCCACATTCTCAGGACACAGCCAATATGAGCTGAGATATAAACTGCCACTAGAAAATGTGAATAAATTCCCAGGTAATGTATATTAAACTAACTAAGAATTATCCACAGAGAAAAAATAATCATGAATATGGGGAAAGAGAAACGAAAAGGGAGATTTTCTACAAGAGTCATATCAGGACTTCAAAACTCTTGCATGTTGGTTTTCTCCCACAATTTTATCATCTATATATCTGAGATCAAACTGTGCAAGAAATGCTTTTCTACTGCTTGTAATGACCAACTCAGCAGGCTAAGCTGTGTGACTGAGATTTCAGTTTTCTTTCTGTTAAATGAAAAGACAGAAAATGAAAAGAGAGAACCCCACAGAACTGATCCCACTCTGTGCCTGCACTGGCACCAGGCAGCCCCTCACCCTCTGTGTCCACCACACTCTGACCACCCCAGAGCTCGGAGGATACCTGGTCTGAAGTGCTGGTGATAAGCAGAAAACCATCTTCAGTGAGCTGTGGATCTGACAGTATTTTGTTCCTCCAGACCTTTGTGTCCTGGCAGCTCATGGTGATGGTGTTTCTCTGTCATGGGAGATGCTGCAGTCAGGTTGACTCAGCTGAACCAAAGCAGTCTGGGGACTTGTGCTCATGGCCTTGTTCTATCTCTGCCCTGCAGATCTGTTCAGTGGCCTCGACAGCTGCTCTGAGCAGGGAATCATCAATTATGGAGTTCACATGACCACCCTGGAGGACGTTTTCCTGACCCTGGAGGAAGAAGACACAGGGGACCAAGAAGGTACAATCACGGCTGTGAACACACAACCCACAGCCCAAGAGCTCCTCTGAAACAACCCCTGGACGTGCCTCCAAAGGTGGCTCTTAAATGGTGATGAATGACAAGCCAGGAGCTGTTCTCAGACATAAAGGTGCCCGTGGGAACTCTCTGCAGGTGAGCAGGGCCTCGGGGAGGAGTGGGCAGAGCCGGGACCGCGCAGCCCCCACGACACAAAGCCGGGCTCCCTCCTGCTCTCGGACACTGGGAAGGTGTCAGTGGATGGTTTGTCTCTCTGGAGGCAGCAGGTCTCTGCCATGGCATGGGTGCACTTCTTAAAGCTCAAGAGTTCGGTGAAAAGCCTGCGGTCCATGTAAGTGTCACAGGGGTTCTGTCCCTGGGGATCCCGAGTGGGGGGACAATTTCCACACCCCTGTTTTGATGGGGTTTGGGATTCATTGGTATCAGGTCTTGGCTGTGAGTGATGTGGGTAATCAGCACTTGAAGGGGAGGAAACCTCCTTCCTTTCAAGTGCCAGTAACACAAAATCTCCCTTTTGCGCATTTTCATTTCTCTGCTGAATATTTAATGCAAGTGAAACCCATTTTCTTACTGAAGAAAAGGATAATTTACAAACACTTTTTTTTCAGATGGAGGAGGAAGTTTTCAAATAAGCTAGTGTGTACAGAGAGTACTTCCAGACTTCCTCTGTATCATTTTTTAAACTTATCTTGTGTTGCTGGTATCTAAGCTCATTTAGCCCTGTTGATGTCCACGCTGTCATTTCCTGGTGGAGCACAAGAAGCAAAAAGAAGATGCTGATTTATGAAAAACTTGTATTTAAAGGAAGTCTGAAAGGCATTTCATGGTCCTAAAAATTGAGCACTCCGGACCTGAGGTCCTCTCCCTGCTAAATTTTGAATATCTTTGTGAATTATTTGAGGTTTGAGACTTTTGGGAATAAAAGTGACGAGTGGTCTCTGGTGACCTGAGGGACAGGACCTGAGGGAACAACTGGAGCTGTGTCAGGGAGGTTTAGGTGGATATTAGGGAAAGGTTTTTCCCCCAGAGGGTGGTTGGGCACTGAAGGGGCTCCCCAGGGTTTGGTCACAGCCCCAAGGCTGCCAGAGCTCCAGGAGGGTTTAGATGATCCTCTGAGGGACAGAGTGGGATTTCTGGGGTGTCTGTGCAGGGACAGGAGTTGGATGGTTGGGTGGTCCTTGAGAATCCCTTCCAACTCAGGATATTCCACAATTCTACTGTTCTACAAAAATTGCCAAAAGTATTTAACAGAGAGGAAGTATTTAACAGAGAGTGTTCCACAACTTCCAATATTCCAAATGCATTTCTGCTGACTGTCTGGTTTTGGTGTGTTTGTTTCATCTCCTAGTTTGCTGCTCTGTGTGGTTTTGCTGCTTCCTCTGGTTTTGCAACTGTCCCTGGTTGCTGCCTGGCAGAGCAGGAGTGCCTGGGAGCTCTCATCCACGAGGTACTTCTTGCCCCTGGGAAAGAAATCCTACTTGGAGACAACCACCCTCCTGGTCCAGAACAACACAGGTGGGGGAACAAGCCTTTCCTCATCCTCTCCTTTTCTGGGGCTTCTGCTGTTCCAAAGGAAAATACTTGACAGGGCAGAGGGATGAAGGATTTAGGGGATCTAAGGAGAAATGGATTCCATGGCAGAAGAGCAAAGGAATTGTCCTTAAAGGATTGTGAAGGAAACCCACTTTGGCTTCAGCAAGTGGAGAGATCCTGATGTGAAAAAGGATCTCTATCCAAGCAATTTCTGCATTTTCAGAGTGTGGGATTCTCAACCCAGCACCACACTCCAGAAAGGGCTCACCAATGCTGAGTGAAATTAATGGGCTGCTTCCAGTTTTACCTTCAACATCCCATGATTGAATGCTGTTTGATGTGGTTTGGCCAGAGTATGGCACTGTTACCTTCATCATACCATCACAAAGGAGAATATATTTTGTAGCATTTCACAAAAGGCAGGGGAAAATGACAGTGCAAAAATTCACAAAGTGAGACTGAAACCCCTTAACTTCACAAAAAACAATGTGCAGTGATCCACCACAAATGTTCTGGCTGATGTCCACAGTTAGTAGGCTACCTCTGTTTTTGTTTGGTGGTCATGGATTTAAAAAGAAAGATAAAAGTCAAACCATCAAAGACTCTTTTGTTTTTCAGCTTTATGATTCCTCTGCTCTTGCCCTTCATACCAGGCACGGGCATTGATGACTTTGTCCACCTGCTGCAGAGCCAAGACCTTACAGTGGAAATAACAAATGAGGAAAATATCACAGAGGAACTAAAACACAATGGGGCTATAAAAGTGTCTCGCAAAGGGCAGGTGAGGATTTGCCTTCTCTTCCTCCAGTTTCTTCACAACAATTGAATAATGAAGCAAGAATCCTCCATCAGCTCCCCCTGTGGGATGGCCCTGTTGACTAAGGCACACAGGTACAAAAATTAGAAAGTGTTTTAGGCAGTAAAGTACATGCTAGAGGAGACCTTATCTCCCTCACCATCCACCTCAAAATTTACATTTTTAGCACAGCAATACAGGCTTCCAATACCTCATCATTTGTTTTTTAGTAAACAAGGCATAAACAGAATTATTTCAGGCCCAGATTCTCCCTGTGTGCTCCTTTTCTACTCTTTCCCTGCAGATGAGAAAAGCCAGGACTTTTCACCTTGTTTTCTTGCTCTTTGAAGAGCTACAGGTTCACTGTGTTGTGCCACCTGGAGGCTGTCAACTGCTTCCCTGTGCTTGTGAATGTCATCAGCAACGCTCTGCTGAGATCCCTCAATTCCACAGGGCACATCAGGGTCTGGAACCATCCCTTCTTCTCTGTAAGTGAAGCCAGAAGGGCTCAGAAAACAGCTGAAGGTCTCAGTGAACCTTCAGATTTTACTGGGGGGGCTGTGCCTGCGAATCCACCTTCCTCAGTGGTGGCTCTGGAACGACCACATTTGACTTTAGGAAAACTGCAGCTGATTTTTCACTTTTGGGTCTCAAGGGCTGCTGAACAGGGAGGGTGGCTGAGAGGGTTTCTCTAGGAGGTTCTTTGCTCTCTACATCACCTTATCCAAGCTGTGGCCCATCAGAGAGAGCTCACCCCCAGCCTCAGATGGAGGAGTGGGACCTGAACTGCCCATTTGGGAAAACCTTCTCTCTGCCAACATTTGGTTTCAAATCCCACCTTTTGTTCAGACTGCCCCTATAATCCATGAGAAATGCAGTGAGATGAATGGTTACACTCCAGACCTTTTCTACAGATGCTTCTCTCTTCTGTTTTCAGCTCTACCACCCAGGATACTGGAATTTTTTTCTCTTTTTTTACATCGTTTATATGCTGTTGTTATTCCCTGGTTTCCCTCCTCACTTTGCAATGGGCTACATGCAGGATTACCAGGTAAATTCCTTGAAATGGAGCAGATTTGGGGTGGGCAGAAAATGTTACAACTGCATTGCCACAAGGATGTCTGAAAATAGAAGCACAGAAGCACTTAGGTTGGAATAGAACCCCAGAGTCATTTAGGTTGACTCTGAGGTCATGTAAGGGGCATATCCACCATGTGATGGGCAGCTTGAGGTGTTTTGATCTGTATTCCCACAAGCAGCTTTGCAGCCAGCACAGAATGTTAGAAGACACAGAGAGGTCAAATTTTATGCCATGGTGACAGCTTTTTACTGCCTTTTTATTTCCTGGAGCCATTCCCATGGGTGCAGTTGGCCAAGCAGGCACTGACAACAAACTCCCCCCTTGCCTTGTGCCTTTCCAGGCAGGAGCTCGTGCCCAGCTGAGGATCTCAGGGCTCCTCCCCTCAGCTTACTGGTGTGGCCAAGCACTGGTGGACATCCCACTGTCCTGGATCCTGCTCATCTCCATATTTGGGCTCCACTTTGCCTTGAGCAACATGATTTCTGAAAGCATCGGCATCTTCTTGCTGGTACCTCCCATTCTGGTGGTTGCTGGTTCTCTAGGGAGGGATTGAGCACATGTAGGGGCAGCTGAGACACTGTGGGTGCAGATGGTGTTGGAACACCTCTGGGTCCCCTTGCTGACCTTGTTTCACCTCCTATCATGTGAGTTTCTCCAGCTGGAAATAACAGGCAATAAATCCTGCCTAATATTCCCCTTTAATTTCTAAATGACCTGATCTGAATCTGTGACCATTTACACTGAAGCCCATTGCAATCTATGGGTTTCTGGTGGTTTAGATCACTCCACTTCCTCCAGTGAAAGCCCTTTTTTTAATCTGTAGGTCACAGGGATGTTGGGTTATGGAATTTCTATGGTTCTCTTGACCTACTTGATCTCCTTCAACTCTCGCAAGGGATGGAACTGTGACATTTGGTCTTTTATCCTGATACTGGTAAGCAAAAGTTGCATAAAACACTGCAGGCTTTACAGGAATGTATTTTGAGATTTTGAGATGAACTAGATGTCAAACACCAAGCAGAGATGTGGAACATAAATATGGGTATATGTTTTCTGGCAGGCAATTCTGTATTAAATTTATGTCACCATGTTCTGTTCCCACAATTCTGCTGTGACATGGGAAAATACTTGGATCTAGCCTGGCCTGATGCAGGAATGGAGGCAACAAAGTCATTTATCACTCTGCTTGACACCTCCATCCAAGAAATGTAAGGTGCTGAGACAGGAGCCATCAGGTTATTCACAGATCTGGCCTGGAAGAAGATGGGTTATTTGTCATGGATGAGGATGGGAATGAACAGCATGAGATCCCATGCTTCATTCTTCTGCCTGAAGCAGCCCTGTGTCTGGGAAGAAATCTTCCCCAGCTGGCCCAAAGCAGCCTGTCTGAGGACCTCCTGAACCTTATGTTTCTTGTCTTTATCTTTTTTTGTCCATTTTTCTAAGTTCAACAGGAAATTGCAAAGCTAGACCCACACAATTCTTAAGCTCAGTGAGTGTAACCCTTCCCATCAACTAAGTTACCCTCTTGTTTTGTTTCCAGGTGTGTTTTATTTCTGTTTTCATCAGCAGAATCATGGATTTTTTAATCGACCCCAGGATCTCCCTCAGTGTTTTGTGTCTCTTGATTCCTGTGTATCCAATGCTGGGGTTTGTGTTCCACAGGCAGCAGGTAAGTCAGTGAGACTTCAAAAAAACCTTCCAGTATGTGCATGACCATTTATAAATGATTTAGGAGGGAATCAAGTAGAAGAGACTCCTGCTCTGGCTTGTCCCACTCACCTCCAGCTCTTCTGCACTGGGACCCAGAGGAAAGGAGATCAGATGTTTTCCTGGGGTAGGTCATCACCCCTGGAAGGAGACTCTGAGGGATGGGACATTTTCTGGTGTAGGACTGAGGTGCCCAAAGCCTGTATTTATTCATCTGTATGGTGAATGTTGGGGGTAAATCAGAAGCTTTTGTACATTTTTCAAAGCATTTCTGAGTGTTACTGTAGGAGCCAGAATGATACTAAACAATTACAGGTCTTCATTGTGTATTTTTTTTTCTTATTACAGTTTTTTGTGGACACTGAGACTTTGACTCCAGACGATGTACTGGTGGCTGTGTTTGCAGTAAGAAAACACTGAACATTACTTTTATTTGGGAATGTGGGTCTCCTAAACCTCCTGCTCAATTCTGGGAATCAGGCAAGAAGCCTGAGCTCATTTCGTGCAGGAAGAGGATCTGGGTGGGTCTGGATGACACATCCCCCCCTGTGCTAAAATAAAATGGGAAAGGGAAAAGGTAATAAGCCCAGATCACTTAATGCTGCCCTTTTATTTTATGAATTGGTTTTTTTCCCTGCCCTCACTATTTTCTGCAGTGCTGATGAGTGATAATAGAGTTCACAGCCTTCAGGATTACCCAGAGTTTGGATGTTAATGGACTTCATTTTCACATAATGTGTTTTCCCCCACATATTTCCTAACACTGCCACCACCTCAGTGCCAGCTGTAGTAGGAGGGAAGGCAAGACTGTTAATGTGGCAACCTCTTTTTTTTTTTCAGCCTTACATCCATTCTGTGGTTTTCGTGTTTCTCCTTCGCTGTTTGGAGTTAAAATATGGAAAAACAGTTCTGAGAAAGGACCCAGTGTTTAGGTTTGTAAAACACAGGCACATATCAGATCTAAACTTTTCCTTGGAGTCATCATTGCCTTTGTGTCCTTACTTTTAAACAGTTTTGTTTGGGTTTTTTTTTTTTGTAATACTGGTGGGTTTTAATGGCTAAAATAGCCCATTAAATCCTACAGTGCTGAGATAATATAAAGCAGCTCTCAAGCCTGTTAGTACCTCCACATGATGGTGCCTGTGCCCTGGGAGGTACCAGTTGGGTTCCTTGTACAACACAGAAAGATTATAATTATTTTAATGATGAAGATGATAATAATATAACTGAAGAGTACAAGAAACATCTCATCCAACACAGAAAGTTTATAATTATTTTAATGAAGATGATGATAATAACTGAAATATAAGAAACATCTAATCAGAGGGACATTCACTCTTGGTCTCTCCAAAACGCACTGGTGGAGAACAAGGGTAAAGAACAAAATCCTAAGACAAATCTGGTGGGTTTTCAGGATTTATCCAAGAAAAGCAAGCAGCCACCAGCACCCCAAGGAGCCAGAAGAGGAAGATGAAGATGTTAAAGCTGAAAGAGAAGCAGTGAAAAATGCCATTGCAGCTCCCAGTGAGGAGGAGGTACAACTGAGTGTTGTCCTTGTTTTATTTTATTTCAGACCTGATAAAACACAAACCACCAACAATCAATTAGAGCTGGTGTCTTATTCTCACTGGGAAAATAAAACTCCCAAAAGTACAGTGACTTGCATGAGGATAGAGGAGAAAGGTGTTAAGAGGAACGTGGACAATAAAATGTCCTTTTATATTCTGGGTGGACTATAAACCAATGATCTTCAGAAGCTTTTCTGCCTTTTTAATATAAAAATATTGCTGAAGGATTAATGCTATCCAGGCTAATAAACTAACCTTGCTTCTTCCTCCTCACCTGCAGAAATCAGTCCTCATAGTCAGCAATCTGTGCAAGGAGTATAAAATAAAGCAAGCTGGCTCTGTTTTTAAGAAGAAGAAGAAAACAGCCACCAATAATGTTTCCTTTTGTGTTAAAAAAGGTGAGAACTGGAACTGTTCTCCTAGACCTGTCATCATACCCAGAGAGTGAATTCTCTGCAGACTCTCAGTTATCTGAGCAAGAACATAAAGGTCAAACCTGTTTGCTCTGTCATTAAGGCACATTCTCTCTGGGGCTGATGTGTTAATGAACACAGTGATGTGGATATATTCTGTTAGTTACCTTTGACTGTCCATTATCCAAGATAATGTAGATCCTGGAGAGACAGGACCCTTTTAGCAGTGGCTTTTGGGAGCAATGCTCAGGCTCACAGCATCAGTTAGAGCTGAAAACGTTATGGGCTCTCAGACAATGTATTTTGTACAATAAAACTGTTTATTTTACATTTTCTTTTATATTTTTTTCTTTTGACTCCAGGAGAAGTATTAGGACTGCTGGGGCCCAATGGAGCTGGGAAAAGCACAGCCATCAACATGATAACTGGAGACACAACCCTGACTGCTGGGCAGGTAGGAGACATCTGGAGAACAGGGGTGGATTCTTGATAAAAATGCAAATCTTGCACTTGGGCTATAATTTCTGCCAAAGCATTAGTAGTGACCAAGGTTTTAACTGAATTCATTGTGCTACTAAATTAAATATTGTGAGCTACTTCTGACTTTGACAAGGGGTTGCATCCACCCTAATTGGCCACTTTTATACTCCAAACCCATGCACATGAAGGTGGTGAAACCACTCTCTTGGCTCCCTGGGTTTCCTCCCCAAAACCCCATCGTCTTCCTCTGAACCAACCTGGGCAAGGCTGTGTGAGAGGGAAACGACCATCCTGCTTGTGCAGGTGCTGATGAAGAGGGGAGATGGAGCAACCTGCCACCTCCAGGAGCAGGGACCTGCCTTCCTGGGCTACTGCCCTCAGGAGAATCCTCTGTGGCCGGACCTCACCGTGCACCAGCACCTGCGGGTCTACGCGGCCGTGAAAGGGCTGAGCAAGGAGGACACAGCAGCTGCTGTCACCAGGTACAGGGAGCCAAAACTCCACTGTGAGCCAGAGAAAACACTGAGAGAAACTCAGCAAATGCAGCTGCAAAAGTGCTGAATGCTGTGATGAAGTGAGTGGGTTAAGAAAATCCTCCGGTTTTCCTGAGTGCGTTTAGTGGGGAGGAGTTTTTTTTTTTAATTGACCACTGATGTCCTTTTAGGTGTGTTATCTTTGGGCAGATTTCTAAAGTCTCTGATGCTGCAGTTTGGCAGAAGAAGAAAGGGTGCTTGAGTGCCTGCTCAGCTGACACTGGAGAGGTGGAATGGATTTATAATGCTCTTGACACTAATGATGGGTTTAGAGAAGAGCTTGTGGCTTATTTAGCACACTTTGCTTCAAATATTCAAGTACATTTTAACAACACAATAAATGTTTAATGAAAACAAGCAGAAGTTGAGAGCAAGGGGAGAAAGTTACTTTTTCTTGTCATTTTGGGAGTCCTTGATGAGATATTGATTTGAATAACAAAAGTGTTCTTTTTTTACTTGTTCCCTTTTCCCTGCAGAATAGTGAATGCTCTGCAGCTCCAAGACTACTTAAAAAAAAAAGCCAGGAAATTATCTGTGGGGATAACCAGAAAGGTGTGTTTTGGTTTACCTCTAATGGGCACTGCAATGGGCAAAGCACAAATTAAAAACCTCCTTCATGAGTGGAGGGACCTACATGGTCTGTGCTACACCCAGGAGAGCATCGTGTTGCTTCCCACAATGGGGTGACAGGAATGAGCCATTTCCAAAACAACACCTCCCATAAATTAGAACCTTAATTCCCCAAACCCCAGTGATTTGTAGGCAGAGTGCCAGGGGCTGTGACAGATCTGACAGAAGGCCTTTTCCCTGCTGTAGCTGTGTGTTGCCATGTGCTTGCTGGGCAATCCCTCCGTCCTGCTGCTGGATGAGCCCTCGACTGGCATGGACCCCAAAGGGCAGCGCTGTGTCTGGTGAGTAGGAACTCAGGCACTGTGCCACCACAGTGCTCAAGGGCTGGGAAGCCAAGAGCAGATGCCTAATGCCAGGTAAAAAGTGTTTTACCCCCTCCACAGCTGACGCTGTTCAGCACTTGCCCCTGGTTTTATTGGGAACTCCATGTTCTTGGTTCTCTCTGGCTCAAGCATGAGCAAGGAGAGAGCAAAACAGTTTTATCTTCATCCTTGTAGCAACAGTTTAGGACAGTCCTAAATAGTATTTGGAAGAATTAATAAAAAAG
>VYZS01047431.1:0-11018 GCA_013400695.1 Neodrepanis coruscans
TTTTTTTTTTTAATAAAAACCCATCAAGTTACTACTTTTTCCTGCAAAGAGGCTGGAGGGAATCCCACAGCCAGTTCAGGAGGAAGAGCTGTACCAGGTGTTGACACAAACACCACAGGGAAATTTATGGCTGTGGATGTGTCCCCTCCAATCCCACTCACGTCCAAGTGACTGTGTCTAGTCATGGTCCCTGTGCTGAGGGGACATAAAATGTGTGTGTGTCAGGGAGGACTTTCTCCCAAATCTCATTCTCCAGCTTCACTAAAGCCAAACCCAGCAGATTCACCCACCATGAGTGGACAAAAAAATGTGACTTCAACATCAGGCTAAAGTGACAGTGAGGACAGCTCTCCTGTGGACATGAGTAAAGCTTTTGCTGTTGCACAAGAAGGAAACCCCAACCAACCTCATGCCTGGAACCTACGATGCGCAGAAACCTCTATATCTAGACACAGAAAATGCCTCTTGCTGAGTTTTAAAGTTTTGCTGCACTAACCCTAACACTGGTTGGCCACTATTGCCTTTGCTACATGAGTATGGCACGAACCTCCCCCCGTGACAGCACCGCCTGGGGACAAAAAGAGCAATTCTCTTTGCCCCTCCAAGGTTTCCTCCAGTTTCACATTAAAAGCTAATACCTCTGAAAAGAAAGGACCTCTTTGTTGAATACCACAGACTGCAATCACAACTCAGTGGGAAACGCTGCGGAAACATGCTCTCTCCACACCTCCCACTGCCTGGCAGCTCCAAGGGGGACTGTGGAAGACTTGCCTTCACCTCGCCCTGCACAGGTAAACACAAGTGTAACACTTTCTCAGGGCAGCAAGTGCCCCTAAGGAAACAAAACCGCCCTGAATTTGGTGGAAATCGCACAAAATAAAAACAAAAAGGAAGAAAAACACTTCCCATGTGTCCTGTTAAAGCAGCGGGCTCAGAAGGAGTGATGGCAGCAGATCTCCAGGGATACACTGCATGGAGGGGACATGGGGTATTAGTGTCAGTTTGCGTGCACCTTCCAAGGCACTGGCTGGAGTCAGGAAGCCAGCCCTGAACATCCATCTGCCCTCAGTCTTTTGGGAAAAGGACATCACAGCTTATTAGGGTCAAATACTGGCATCTTAGTAGGAGGTCCAGCTTCTGTCTTCCACCAAAGAGAGGAGTCTGGAACAGCCTGGTCTTTAACACTGAACTCCGGGAGGTGATGCATCCCCACACACCACATTTTGGGCAGCTGGCTATTGGGAGAGCTTTGTGGTGTCTAGGGAACTCCAACCTGAAAAATAATCCCCCAAACTACTTCTAGCAAGCAACCTGTGCACAACCAACCCCTCTCACCACACCACTGCATCAAAAGCTGTGGCTTGAATACTTGGAGTGTTTTCCTTGAAGTTCACTGAACTGGGCTGCAGACTCCTCTTTTCCCTCTGCCATACTGGGCTCTTAATAAAATGGCTCCAAGGATTTTTAAGGATCAGTCCTGAATTCCTCATTTTCTCCCTGCTCACTGAGGTGCTAAGGCTCTGAGCTCATTTCCAATTTAGACAGACATAAGGTCTGTAAGTACAGACCTTAGCAATTCTGAGTCACTGCTGACTGCTGGAAGGGTGGCAGGAAGGTGACCATTCCCTGAACAGTGACCACTTCACTGGGTTCCTATTTCACAATTTCTACCATCCTTTATCCTTCAGTTGCAGTAAAGGTTTGTGATCACTGCTTCATGAAGCAGAGAGAAAAATTAGTTCCCTGAAGACCAGAGCACTTCATTGACAGGGAGATCAGGAGTTCCAGGATTCTCAGATGCCCAGAGCCATCTTTCGACTTTGCAGCTCCCAGCCAGCATCTGTTAGTTCCTGGATCCCCCAAGCTGCTCATACCAGTTTTGTTATTAACTCCTGAGCCCTGTCCACTGGGAAATACTGTTCTCACCCCAATTTCTTTCCTACTGATTAGAAATGAACTAAGCCTTTGCTAAGGTGATTGGTCTTTTTTTTTTTTTACATGTTCCAGCTCCTGCCCTCCCTGGAGTCAAGATTTGCCAGTTTCTTGAAATGGATAAAGACATGGAAATGATAACATGGCCAGGAAAGTGATGGATTGTCACCAGCATAGCTCAAACTCCTTTGGGTAATTCTGCAGGGACAGCAAGCCCCTCTTTCAAACCAAGCTTGGCTGCTGAGGAACTCTCCTGTCCCTCCTTGAATATATCCTCCCATTGCCCCATGCTGGTCACACACAAATCCCAGCCCAACCAGTTTATCCCCAGTCCCAAAGCAGCATCTGTCATGTAACATCAAGTTGGAGCAGGCTCACAGCCTTCTGCACCATCCTAAGCAGCATCGATCTGCCTTCTCCTTCTGAGGAAACACTGGCTGGGGAAAATTCCCTTGGGTCCATCAGACTGAGGAAAACAAAAACAAAACAAAGAACGAGGCAGCAAGGCTGGTTCCATGACAGAACAGTTCAATGGTAGAAAAAGGGGAAAGGAAATGGGAATCCAAACCAGAATCAAGAATTAGGGAAACTCTTCCTCCACCCACTCCCCCAAAATCCTCCTTGACCCAGCCAGATGATAGCAGCATGTTCAGAGTTTCTCATTGCTGTCTTGGAGAAAGCAGCCACCGTCACACCAATCCAGGTATTTCAGACGTGCACTTCCCCCTCTCAGTCACTTCACGCTTTCCGAATGTTCCAGTTATAATCTGGATTGTTTTTCTGTTCCAATGACCTATCCAGAGGTGACCTGTGATCAAGAGGTGACTTGGAATCATGGGGGGATTTCTGAGAGGGGGGTGAGCGAGGGTCCGACACTGCAGGGTGGGACGGAGGGAGGGGCTGTTTGTAATCTCCCAGTTTGTCTGTGTGGAAGGACCGGTAGTGGTCCGAAGGTCCTTGGCCATGGTATCCCATGGGTGGCCTGTGGTCAGACATCCGTCGGAAATCCTGCTGATGGTAGTTCTGAGGCCTGAAGTCATCGGATCGTCGACGTTTGGAATCATGGTGGTGCCTGCAGAGAGAAAATAAATGGATGGGGTTCAGTCCCCCGGGGCAAGCCTGGCCTCCACAGGCTGCATCCCTGCAAACTCCCCCCCCGCCTGCCTGAGGTGAGAGGGAATGAATTACCTGTCGTAATAGTCCCGGTGGCCTCTGTGGTCTCGGTCGCTGTTGTACTGTTCGTACGGCCTCTTGCGGGAGAGGTTGTTTGGTCTGTAGTTCCCAGAGCTCCGGTGGGGATCCCCACGCGACCGCCGGTCCCCGTAGTGGTGGTCCTTGTACCAGTGCTGCTCGTACTGGTGGTGTCTCTCCCCACCCCACATCTGGTTGCTGTTGCCACCATAGTTGAACTTTCGATCCCTCTGCCAGTCTCCTCGGTCTGCCACGAGGAAAGAACACATATAAGTCTCTTTCATACTTTAGTTTAAGCCCATTACTTTGCTGAATTCTCACAGAAATTTTATGCCCCTTGAACTTTCTCCTCCCTAAGCTATGTGGGCCCAGTTTCATTCTTTGAATTTCTTTATCATTATTCTCACAAGTCTTACTCTGTCCCTTTCTTACATTCTTTTCCTCACTACATCATCATGTTTTCTAGTCCAGCAATAAGTACAATGATAACATATGTTCCATGCCATCACCTTTAAACCTGACCTAAACAAGTCCTAGAAGGACTTGTGTCCAGGAGCATTAGGTTAGAAGGGATGGTTTCTCCTGGCTTGCCAGTGCTCACCTGTGTTGCTGAAATGCCTCTTGTTTGGATGGCCATAGTTGTCACGCGGGTGCCCGTGCATCTGCTGCTGGGTGTGGGAAGGGGGCATATGGATTTTCTGGGAATGAGGATTGTGAGGCACGTGAGACTGGGACATCACAGAATCGCGGCTGGAGCCTGAAGGCTCTGGGCGGAACGGCTTCTTCATGCTGGACATGTCCTCCTTTTTTTTCTGCTCCTGCAAGGTGAAAGAGAGGGAAACAGCTTAGCTGCTCTTCCACTAAAAGATTTGGACCATATGAGCAATGACCTTGATTTTCTTGCCTCTTCGAGGACTTGATGAACCAACTGTGCCCAAGCATGGTATAAATGTAGTGGAGGACAGGCACAGTTTTGCAGCTCTGCTTCTACACCTTATCTCTACAGGGCAGCATGCCCAGGATTTTCACTCTAAAGGGCAACTCAACACCACATGCCACACCAAACAATGCTTCTTCTTGGTCAGAACAGCCAGGACAAAGTGACCAGAAATGCCACATGAAAGAGAAAGAGAAGGCAAATGCAACCAGACTGTTTAGGTGTTGAGAAAATCACAGACTGCCAACAACAAAGAATACCCACAGGAAGAGGCAGAAAATATTGACATTTGCAGCAACATTTAAAGACAGCAATCAAAGGAAAAGCTCTCACCTCCTCTTCTTGTGATCTTTTCTTATGAGCCATCTTGTAGAGTTTATGTAGTTTTCTGGCATCAAATTCTGTGAATTTTGACACAAATATCCATAGGTTCCTAGGAGGATGAACATTTTTGGTTAATTATTATATCAGCAGTGTAACTGCCAACTACTTCCAAATCAATTCAACCCTCTCAACCCAGCACAGGACGAGATAATCAGAAGGGCTGGAACCAAATTCCTCAAAGTAAAATAAAGAGGTTTAACTAAACTAGCTCTGAAATCCAGATAAATGAAACCAGCACTTGCAGAGAAAACCCTCACCTGGGATGGGTCATGGATGGTCATCCCTGGAAGTGTTCAAGGCCAGGTTGGTTGGGGCTCTGAGCAACCTGTTCTAGGGGGAGGTGTCCCTGCCCATGGGGGTTGTAACTTGATGATCTTTAAGGTCCCTTCCAACTCAAACCATTCTGTGAGTTCATTATTCTATGGACTGAGTGGGCCACAGAACACAAGATTTCACAGGTTCAGCAAGAGGTAAATGGCACATTCATCCACGAAAAAACAGCAGCTTCTGATTGCCATTTCAAAATATCCTAGACCAGCCAAGGAAAACAAAATGATCCCTCACCTTCTCCATAGCTTGATGTGATCCTGGTCAGTGTACGCTTTAAGGCACTCAGAGATGCGATCACCAATTTTTAGGAGGCAGTTGCGAGTGTGCTCCAGCTGTTCTTGAACTGTCAGTCCCTTGTCAGGCTTATCAAGCTGCTTCAGTGCTTTTTTGACTGGTCTCATCCTTTCCTTGCACTTGAAAGAGTAATGGAGAGGAGAAAGTAATTAATTTGGTACAGGTATCTACACTGTTCCCCTTTTAATCAGAACAGAGCTACAAGAAGTTCATTAGCACAAGATATTAGCTTTATCTGACTATTAGGCAAGGAGAAATCAGCTATAAAATAGCAATTTGTTGGACATGCTGCAGACAATAGTCAGGAAAAGATGAGAGTCTCCCCATCTCCACTGCCTCTGCCTTTTATAGAGGAACAATTTGCTTTGCAAGCCATAACCACACAGGGTCTACTCCTGCACGGCTCTTAAAGCAGGCAGGGAAGCATATTCAAGCATACTGAATCAGCTGAAGGAGAGCTCACTTAACCCTGTTCATCCCCATCTCTGGTCACTTTAATGCTCACTTTTACCAAAACTGGCAAACACGAGATGAAAGAACCATCGTTTTCAGCTGTGCACATCAACACTGCACACAGACGGGAAATCAGACGGGTTTCTACTTCCTGACTGGACCTTCCATGTATCACAGAAGGAAAGTTATAGAAAAAGACAAAAATAACAGCAACTGCAGCAAATACACAGATTTGCATTGAGAGAACTGTTTTTAAGAACTGGTATTTCAGCCAAAGAGAATCTGCCATGACAACTTTTACTAAAAGGCTATTTTTACATTGAGCCTTGCAGGCATGTTTGCTGTGAGAGCATTTATACAGCTCTGTACCTCCCAGAGCCATACAGGGTCAACCTCAAAACTCTATTTCCCTGCCTGGAAGAGCCAAATGGCTCCTTGGCTTCTACAGAAGATGAATTGCCACATAAGGTTGAACGGTTTTCTGTAACCTGAGGCTGCCAAATGAGCAGCAGGAACTCACCAGCTGAAGCAGAGAACCCTTGTGCTTGCTCTGCTGACATACTACCAGTGGGTAGCACAGAGGCTGATGGGCAGCTCTCGTCCAAGGTTTTCCTGCCCTGCTTTCAGATTGGTCAGAGGAAATCCCTGTGGGGCACCAGGAGGGTGTTCACACCCTGACACCTAAAACTCGTCCTTGGATAACATCTAAGCAAACCCCAGCTGCCTTGCTGGGCTCTCTGCCACTGGCCTCCCATCTTCTAAGGAAAATACTCACTATGCTGAATGTTTCTTGGTCCAGATCATCATCCTCATCTTCTCCAATGGGGATTGGTTCACTCCCTGCAGTAATGTGGACAGGACCTTGTGATCTCTTCCCTTTGCTTCCAGATTTGGCCTCACCACCTTTAGGCTTTACAAGAACAAATTACACACATCACATGATGAGCCAGACTGCAGGATCCCAAGTGATCCAACTAACAGCCTCTGCACTATTGTTACTGGCAGTTGTTAAACCCTGGGCACTGGTTCTACAACTTTCCTCCCAGAATCTCAAACTCTTGAGCTGCTATGGCTCTATTTAGCTTTACATCACCCCTGAGGGAGCAGGGAGAAGTCAGAGCCAACAGTTTGGACATGAATATAATATTCACACTCATGGAGAGAAAAATCAGTGTTGAAGACTTGGAAAGAGAGGTTAAGCTAAAGAATATCTCTCCTTTGCAAAGTACAGAGCTCAGGGTAGTCTCACATCTACAAGGATCTGCAACTGGTTCACAAATCATGGCCCATTGGTGTAAATTTTTATTTGTATGATTTACCTGTAGTCAAAGCCACACCAAAAATCATTGGAAAGCAAACTTTCCCCCATATACACAACAACTTCTTAGTTTGCACTTATGACCTCAGTGTCAAAACACACTGGGCATGCAGTACATACCTGTTCCTTGGACAGGTACTTCAGGTCATTATTATGGAAGCTTTTACCCCCAATTCCAATTTCAACCCGGCCTCAAGGCAGTTGTACCCAAGATTCAAGAGACATTTTAGTCTCCAACATACCAGTGATGTTGAAACACTCATTCTGGTGAGTCCTGAGCAGTGACAGTGACAACTTTCAGTCTTGATGGTGTGGACAGTTGGGCCATTTGTGTGAGTTTAAATTAAAGGGAAATACAGACAAGGAGTTGCCAACCCTGTGATAAATCACACCTGAACAGAACTTTGATCTGAATGCTCCAGGCTCTTCCCCTGTTCTTCCTAAATATCAGCACTGTGGCCATACTGCTGTCACAGGGACAGCTGTACTTTAAGGCAGCCTGACAAAATCTCTTCCATTTTGCTCACATTCCATCAAGCTTTAGGACATACTTCCTTTTCTATTTTTCATGGCAACTCAGAAGGGCTGAAAAGGGGATACCACCTCACCCCACAGTGCTTCATTGATGTCTCTTCACAAAGGGCCTTTAATGAATCCTAAGTCTTATAGCTTGTCCTTCTGCTCAGGGATTTTCCCATCAAACTGCTCTTAAGAGTACCACATACCTTCTCTTTCTTGTCTTTTGTCTTCTTTTTCTCTTTATCGCTTTCCTTCTCTTTCTTAGAGGATGTCTGCTTTTCCTTGTTCTCTTTGTTTTCTTTCTTTTTCTGTTTCTTTTTCACTGGGCTCTTGTCCAAGCCATCCTCCTAGAAAATCAGCCACAGCACAAAGTTGGAGTCCCTCACCTCATGTACACTTCCTTCCATAAGACTTACATCCTTCAAACGCAGGCAACTTTTGAGGTCCATCCAAATTTGCCCTCACACCTCTTTAACCAGACCTGTTTAAGCAGCTGCCAACCACCCAAACTTGACAAAAGGGTATAAAAACCAGACGAGCCCCAGTCTGTGACAAGCTGGCAAGCTGCAGATCTGCATTGCTTTCCTCTGCCAGCTGCGCTCCAGGACACTCAGCCCCTGAGGTAGATACTGATCAGCACATGAACAAAAACCCTTAGACCATAAGCCAAACCACTCAAAGACAGAACGTTTTCTAAGCAACAGCATGACCTTGGTAAACTCCAGCTTCACCACTGGCTGACGTGCCCAAAAGGAGAGGGAAACAATTCTTCTTTCTCTCCTTTATAAGGGCAACAGGCTTTGTCCTGAGACAACCTTTCCTCCAGGTCAATACATGGATGTGTGTGGCCATTCTAGGATGCCCCAAAACACATAAAGCACTGACCTAAAAATAGGTGGGAGAGGTCCTTCACCCCGACAGCTGTATATATATGTTTTTGTGAGTTTGCCAATCCTGTGGAAAATCACTCTGTAGTGCCCTCCAGCTCCCCAGGGCTTTTCTGGGGGTGCTTCTCAAGGTGATTTGGGGCAACAATAGCATAGCTCAAAGAGAGCTGGAAAAGCCACTATCCTACAGGTTGACTCACCTTGACTTCACCTTCTTCTGACTGGTTGTCTGAGTGCCGAGGAGAGGAGAGTTCATTGCCATGCTCATCTTTGACTTTGGGAGCCTTGTTCTCTTTCTTAACTCGTGGTTTCCTCTTCTTTAGCTTGCCCTAGTGAAAACACAGAAGTCAGGGCAATCAAATAGCTACAGCTACTTCCTGGGGACATATCCTATCTCCCAAACATCCTACAAATAGCTGCAGGTCCTGCAGGGTGGCAGGAAGCCTGATGGCCCAAGTCCTTCAGTAAGTGCAATAATTACCTGCCCCTTACTAGTTATTATTTCAGTATCATAGTGCAGTCAGACAACAGACAAGCCCATATTCCCTCATATAGATGATATTCAGTGACCTGGGAATACAGGCTGTCTCCTGCCATCAGCCAACCTCTCCTGAAGCCCCCAAAATCAATCAGCCACATCTCACCTCTTCCCCATCTTTCATGTTTTCTTTCTTGTCCAGGTCTTTCTTCAGCAGTTTCAGTAGATAATCAACTCGGGTCTGGAGTTGTTTTCCCTGAGGTTTCTTATCTGTCTCAACAGGTAGGATCTTTGATAAAGAAGAAAAAAAAATACCTACATGCACAAAGCTTGGCAAAAGAGGTACACATTATTAGCAGTCCTTCTAGCCCAGCAAAGGGCTGGAGATGCTGCGCCTTCTGGGGGGAGAAGTAGGCTCAAGCATTCCTTCACCCTCTCACACAGACTCTCCTGGTCTGGCCAAAAGTGAAGCTCCTAGCAAACATCCATCCCATTCCTTGGACTTTTGCAGAAGTTAAAGGACCCCAAGGTGGCTTTCTAGGTTCTCTGTAATCTTTCTTGAAGAAAATGATCTTTTCTTGAAAAAATCTCAAACTTTTACAAATGATATTTGGGACCTTGAGTTGCAAAACTGAGTCCACTCTCCTTGACACATCAGATTTGTTTGTGACAGCCTTGTCACAGCAGCTTGGTCCCTCTGGTAACCTGACACATTGCTACAGCAGTGGTACAGATGCAGAATTTTTAGTGGAAAATAAGGCTTCAAGGCATCACTTTGTGGAGCTTGTCAACTAGGTTAGTTTTATATTTCACTAGAAACTAGGTGGTATGTCTCAGGCAGTTGTTTCCACTGTAAAATGCCCTTCTGAACTCCACACGTGAAAGGCTCTCAGCCACAACCCGACCTTTCCTAACAGCTCTAGCAGGGATGTCATAGGAATGTCACATATTGGCAGCAAAGCTGGTGTGGAGATTCCTGATGCTTCTCAGCTCTGTGCTGCAGTTTGCTCTCTCCACTCCACTGACACAAGGGGTGGAGGCTTATTTTTATCTCAGATCATTTCAACATGGTCCCTATAAACTGTTCTTGTGGGGATGACTGGTGAACAGAGGAAGTAAATGGAAGTTTTCCAGCAGGCTGTGCTGCCATCACCAGTCATGAAACTATACCCTCAAAGCTAACACAGACCATTCTTGACATAAGCAATATCAAATCTGTGAAAAATTATTTCTACAGAGAAATTCAGACTCAGCTTCTTGTGAGATGTTCAAGGAAACATCAAGTCACAATTATGCAATGCAGCCTCTTCTGTCCTGTGCATGTAACCACATGTCAGCACTGCCATGTTCTTCCTGCATCATTTCAATGTGTTTCGTGTGGTACTGCCCATCAAATAACACAATTCTGCTTTCCATCAAGCATACAGCATTCCATGAAGGTCACTGTTTTCCTCATTATTTATTATTATTATTTTTGGAGTACTTACACACATAAACACCTGTTTCTGGAGTAAATAAAGCATATTCTCTATGAACACTGCAATGGACCCAATGGAAGCAGCAAGCAAAGTGACCTACCTTATCAGATAACTTCAATTCCGGATCTGTTTTAATTAGCTCCCAGTTTCCATAACCATGCTCGTAAATTCCCACTAACAAGCGAGAATCCTCCTCCACTCCCCAGTCCACATCAAAATGAGCAGCTTTGACACGGCACGTCAGGCGGTACCTAAAGGCATTTCAAACACGAGCTACTTTTAATGCTGTGGAGGATAAAGCAAATCCACATACCCAGGCTATTCTCTTTCCACTACAAAATTCAAGTTCCCTGAGCCTCTTTCTGTATTCCCTACTTAGCCAAACTCACTTCTTCCTTTCCTCTGGGTCTGCAGGAATAGATTTATGCAGCATTTCAAATTCCTCTTCATGCTGGATGATGGATTTCACATTGACTTGGACACCAGAAATCTTGATAGTAGGACCTCGTCTTTTTCCAGGTCCTTTCCCTGCTCAGCAATAAAACACAGCAACTAAGAGAACTGTTACAGAAAGAAGTGCCTCTGTAAAAATGGCTTCACAGACAGTGATCAAGATCTTGCCTGCAACCTCTCATTTAAACATAAGGTCCAAAATAAAAGTTTTCTTCCACTACCTCACTTAGCTCTGCAATTTAAACAGCTCCCAGTATCATTTTCTTAAAAATATGTCTAAGTATATCAAAACTGTTGTTTCAGCAGTTTTGTTCAGCTGTAACAGGCAGAGCCCCCAGCCCTGACCCTGTATTTCCAAACCAAC